>BSBN01001604.1:592500-782293 GCA_027924645.1 Cunninghamia lanceolata | reverse complement strand
TTCGGACCTTCAAACCATGAACCAATCTACTTGACACATCATAAGGAAATCCTCAACACTTTCTCAAATCCACAGAATGGGATAATGGATTATCGGACCTCACCGGACCTATCTATGTCACTCTGTCATCTCTGGACACCTACTGGAGCTGGTTCTACTTGAACGACCATAACATCTTTAGATCTTCATGCGGACCTCTGAAAACTTGACTGGAGCATCTCAAGACTTATATCTACAAACCATTTAAACTGTATCCTCTGATCCTCAACCTATCTTGGACTTTTACCTTATTGTCATCACTGTTCTTCACTATTCCTGATTGAGACTAATTTTCTCAATATCCTCAACACACAGTTCATCCAATCCTTCTCATTAATACAACATGAGTATGTTGACATCAATGACAACACTGGTTAAACCCATACTTGCAACAATCTCCCCCTTTGTCATTGATGGCAACATATGATGTGAAAAACCATCAAGACAAGAACTTCTCCTTACTGTCACAACTCCCCTTGTCAATAGCAACCATTCACATGTCTTCTCTTCCTTTACTACCCCCCCTTTGATCAGAAACCACTTGTTTTTCACATGTCTTCTCTCACCCTTTGACATCAATGGCAAAGGGCTCATACTTGCAATTTCACCACCTCAGACTCATACCTGCTGCTCCCCCTGAGTAGCAGCTCCTCAACATCAATCTGGATCACAAGATGTGACTGTGATACACACCAGACTGATGCACATCGGTGCACCTTAGTTCATCACTGGAGGGGAAATAACCATTAACTTCTTCTTGAGATACTCAAAAGAGTCCTTAGGTAGAGGTTTAGTAAAGATATCTACAATCTGATCCTTAGATGACACAAACTCCAATTTGACTTCACTCAAACCTTCAACATACAGTACATTACTAGTTTTTTTTCTTCCATTAAAAGAAATAGTTCCTCTTCCTCTGATTCTACCAGCAGAATTATCACCAAACTCCACCACTCGTCCTTCATACCTTTCCAAATCTATGAACTTATTCTTGTCACCTGTCATGTGGTGAGAGCAACCACTGTCAATGACCCAATCATTCTTTTCTTCAACTTGGGCAGCCAGAGCTCTTTCTACAACTTTATGATTGATAGATATAGAGGATATTGGTTCTTCTTCCTTGATGGAAATAAACACCCATTCACTTCCGAATTTGTTTCCTATCTCTGATTCATCATCTGTTACTCCTTCATTATCATCTTCTTTGTGAACATAGTAACAATTCTTTTGGAACCTTGATCTGTTAGGATTTGGCTTTGAAAATCTTTCCAGACATCTTGAGGCAAAATGACCAATCTTCTTGCAGTTAAAACAATTAAAAGGCAATTTTCCTTCATACTTACCAGATCCTCTTGGCAGTCTCTTTGCAATGAGGGCTTCAAGTTGAGTAGTTTCTACTTCTTCTTCTTCCAGGTCTTTTCTTGCTTTTTCATACCATGACAATTTCCTTGATGAGTTCTCTCTCGGATCAAATCCTTGTTTACCTTTCACATAGGCACTGGCTTTGAATGCAAATTTAGTTTTGGGGGGATCATCTCCAAATTTGATCATTTCAAAAGTAGCTAGTTTGCCAGCCAATTGCTCTCTTGTGACAGTTGTATGGGCTCTGAATTCATCAATGGAAGCAACCTTGATTTTGTAAGAGGCAGGAAGGGATCTGAGAATCTTACCAACAATCTCATTTTCATCCAAGACTCCACCAGAATTTCTAATTCCACAAACCAGCTCATTCACTCTTGGCATAAAAGTGGTAATATTTTCATCATCTCTCATCTTCAGTTTTTCAAATTTCCCTTTGTAGACTCTGTAACCTTGCACATTTAACATACTAATCTCCTTCATGCATAATTTCTAGTTTAATCTAGATCTCATAGGCAGTTTGTAGGTCAATAACATTTGAGAGCTCTGAGTTAGTTAATGCGCTTAGAAGAGCCTCTTTAGTCTGTAGATTGTTTTCAGCATCTGTGATTTCATTTAGGGTTGTTGGACCACCTTGTGGAGGTACATATGCTTTTGTGACCATGGACCAGTACGCCATTCCCATACACTGCAAGTGACATTTCATGTGACCTTTCCAAAGAGAAAAGTTGGTTCCATCAAACTTCAGACTATCCTTCTTGTATGATGACATCTTGGATCTCCTCAAGCGGTTAAGCTCCTTTTAGAGGAACTTAGCCCTGATACCAATTGGTAGACTTAGGGCATACAACTGAGAGGGGGGGTGAATCAATTGTTTGAAACTTTCCAATTTAAACACTTGAATCTTCTTTAGTGATTAGCATAATATTAATCATGAACCATAATGCATTCAAATCAAAAGTAGAAACATATCAACACATAAGACACCAAGATTTTGACATGGAAAACCTGGTTAAGGGAAAAACCATGGGGTGATTAACCCAAGAATGTATTCTCTGTTAGAAGAATAGAAAGAACAAATGGCATATGCCAATTAGGGTTCACTGCTCGAGCACACTGCTCACAGGAGGCTCACTGCCTACAAGAGACACACTGTCTATAAAGGAATAAGTATCACCTTTATGAACTAGAGAATAGCATCTTCAGCATGCTTGAATCAGTTCCATTTAAGCCCAATACTTTTGCTCTACCTTCCGCACTTCTCTTCACTACCACACACTTATCACCACACAACACACTTCAAAATGACTTCACAATCCCTTATTTATACAAGGCATCAACTTATGAACAATCATCTAAGTCAACAAACACCTACAAGATTATTCGCAAGGCATGTAAAACATCCGGTCAGCCAGTCTCAAGAAGAACACCATCATCCAGTGGTTATTCTTCAAATGCGCACTCTAACTTTAATGTGGATCACCAACATGAACTAGACATGATCCAAGGATCACAACAACATTTCCCAAATCATCAAGAACATTCGCACTTCATCTGTTTGTTAGAATTCTTCTCCCCTTCATCCAGAACCTCAAGAACACAGTCTGTCATCACTGTCACAAAGGAATAGGTTCTTCTGGACCTTCAAACCATGAACCAATCTACTTGACACATCACAAGGACATCCTCAACACTTTCTCAAATCTGCAGAATGGGATAATGCATTACCAGACCTCATTGGACCTATCTATGTCACTCTATCACCTCTGGACACCTGTCAGAGCCAGTTCTACTTGAATGACCATAACTTCTTCAGATCTTCATGTGGACCTCTAAAAACTTGACTGGAGCAACTCAAGACTTATATCTACAAACCCTTTAAACTACATCCTCTAATCCTCAACCTATCTTGGACTTTTACCTTGTTGTCATCACTGTTCTTCACTGTTCCTGATTGAGACTAATTTTCTCAATATCCTCAGCACACAGTTCATCCAATCCTTCTCATTAATGCAACATGAGTATGTTGACATCAATGACAACATTGGTTAAACCCATACTTGTAACATCTTCATCTCCTGCTTCTGTCATATTTGCTTCTAAATCTACATTAGAATCACCTTTGAAAGGGAACAAATCTGAAATATTGAAGATAGGAGATATGGACAAGCCTTGAGGAAGTTCAATCTCATAGGCATTGGGCCCAAACTTGTGCACAATCTAACATGGTCCTATCTTCTTCATGAGGAGTTTGGTTGGCTGCCCTTAGGAAGTCTTTCCTTCTTCAAATGTGCCATGACCAAATCCCCAACCTTGTATTATACATCTCTCCTTCTTTCATTGGCTCTCTCCTTGTACTTGTCATTGTTCTTTTGAAGAGTTTCTTGACATTATCATGAATGTCCTTCATAGCCAATGCAAAGTCTTCACCTTGAGTACTTTTCCTTTCCAATCCATGGAGATCTCTCAATTCAAGGGCACCTCTTGGATAAAGGCCATAAACAATCTCAAATGGACTCCTTCCTGTGCTTCTATTGGTGGAATCATTATAGGAAAACTCTTCTTGAGGGATGATGATATCCCATGCCTCTCCATGCTGCTTGGTAAGACACCTGAGAAGGTTTCCCAAGGACCTATTCACCACCTCAGTTTAGCCATCAGCCTGAGGGTGATAGGCTGAAGTAAAGGACAATTGAGTGCCCAACTTCTTCCACAAAGTGCGCCAAAAATGGCCTACAAACTTTGGATCCCTATCAGTCACAATGCTAAGAGGCAAACCATGGATTCTAACAATTTCTTTGAAGAACAAGCCAGCAATCTGAGAAGCATCATTAGTGCATTTACATGGCAAGAAATGATCCATCTTACTGAATCTATCCACCACAACAAATATATTATCAAAGCCTCTTTGAGTCCTAGGAAGACCCAACATAAAATCCATGCTAATACTTTCCCATGGCCTATTAGGAATAGGAAGTGGCTGATATAGACCAGCATTAGATGAAGTACCCTTTGCCCTTTGACAAATACTACAACATTCAACAAATTTTCTGATATCTGATTGCATTTTAGGCCAAAAATAAAACCTCTTCACCTAATCCAATGTTTTATCCAATCCAAAATGACCTCCAAGTCCACCACAATGTTTTTCCTTTATGATGTTCTCCCTCATGGAACATTTAGGAACACATAGTTGGCTACCTTTGAACAACAACCCCTGCTGCAACAAAAACTTAGAAAAATTAGAATGATATGAGTCTAATATTTGTGAACAAACTTCATATACCTCCTTTAAATCTTCATCATCCTGATACATATGCTTGAGAGCATCAACCCCTACACTTTGCAACTGAATTTATTGGACCATACACAATCTTCTACTCAATGCATCTGCCACTTTGTTGGCCTGCCCCTTCTTGTGTTTGATTGAAAAAGTATAGGCTTGGAGTTGCTCAACCCACTTCATATGCCTATGATTGAGTTTCTCCTGAGAATTTAGAAAACTAAGTGCATGGTTGTTAGTATAAACAATAAATTATTTTGGCAAAAGATAGTGCCTCCATTGTTTCAAAGCTTGCACCATTGCATACAATTCCAAATCATAAGTAGAGTACTTCCTCTTAGCATCGTTCAATTTTTCACTAAAGAAAGCAACAGGTCTGCCCTCTTGACTTAGGACAGCCCCTATAGCAAGATTACTAGCATCAAATTCCACCACAAACAACTTATTAAAGTCAGGCAAAACAAGTATGGGCTGTTGTGCTACCTTTTATTTCAGAATTTCAAAAGAATCATTGGCTTCCTTTGTCCACAAAAACTTACATTTCTGCCCCCCTTTGATGGTATCCAAAATTGGTGTACAAATATGACTAAAACCCCTTATTAATTTCCTATAAAATGTTGCCAAACCATGGAAACTTTTCACATCACCTACTGTTTTTCGAGTTGGCCATGACAAAAGGGCTTCTACCTTTGTTGGATCCATCTTCAAACTACCTTGTGAAATCACAAAACCAAGATAGGTGAGTTCTTTCTTCATGAAGACACTCTTTTCCATGTTGATCATCAATTGTTCATCATGCAACTTCTTCAAAACCTGATCCAAATGTTGCAAATGCTCCTCCTTAGTCCTACTGAAAATAAGAATGTCATCCAAATATACAACAAATTTGCCAATCAAATCCTTCAACACTTCATTCACAAGATGCATAAAAGTACTTGGAGCATTAGATAGACCAAATGGCATCACCAACCACTCATAAAGACCCTCATTTGTTTTGAATGTTGTCTTCCATTCATCCCCTTGTTTGATTCTAATTTGATGATACCCACTCTTAAGGTCTATCTTGGAAATGTATCTAGCCCCTCCCAAACATTCCATTAGGTCCTCAATCCTTGGCATAGGGAACCTATATCTTATGGTAATCTTGTTAATGGATCTAGAATCCGTGCACAACCTCCATTTACCATCCTTTTTAGGGGCTAGGACTGTTAGGACAACACATGGGCTAAGGCTCTTTCTTACCAATCCCTTATCCAACAATTCTTGTACTTGCTTGGCAATCTCTTCATTTTGTGAAGGTGTCATCTTGTAGGCTGCTTTGTTCGGCAAATTAGATCCCAGTATGAAGTCAATTTGATGGCTTATGTCCCTAATAGATGGCAACTCATTAGGCATTTCTTCTACCATAATCCCCTTATACTTCTCTAGCAATTGTTGCAACTCATTAGGAACTTCTTCCTTACTAAGATCATGCAAACTAGGACTGTTTTTAGGCTTCAAAATCAGAACATACCCTTGGGTTCCTTCCTCCTTAAGGGAATCTAGAAACTCTTTACCATTCACAATCATGACACTTGACCCAACATTCTTTTCTACATGCTCATCCAGAAATGGATCCATTCTATACTTTCTACCATTCTTAGTTATGATGAAAGAATTAGTTTTACCATCATGTTGTGATTGAACATCATATTACCATGGATGTCCTAACAGCAAATGACAAGCATCCATAGGAATTACATCACACAAAATTTTGTCCTTATATTCTCCTATCTCAAATTCAACCCATGATTGTTCATCTACCAAAACTTGTTGCCCTTTATTCAACTATGATACTTTATAAGGACTAACATGAGGAAGCCTTTTCAATTTCAATTTGTCTACCATTTCAATGGAAACCAAATTTTTAGTTGAGCCTAAATCAACAATTACCTTGCAAATCTTACCATAGGCCTTGCATGTTGTCCTGAACAATGTCTTCCTTTGAGGGGTTCTTGAGTTTGAGGCACCTTCAACATGGTTCTTCTCATCATCAAACTTTTTCCTTCATGGACCAGGGCTACACTTCCAATTGGAGAGTTGACACTTTGGCAATCTTCCTCTTGGATCAATTGGTTCCTTCTCTCTCCTCTATGAGAGCTTGAGGCTTTCTTTTCAGGACACTTGAAGGCTGGATGTCCCACTTGGTTGCAATTGTAGCATCTTCCTATGAAGACATTAGGACGTCTTCCTGGTCCACCAAATCTACCTCTCCCATTAGGCCTTCTTCCTCTAAATCCTCCTCTAGAACTAGATTCTCCACTTTTCTCTTGGGAACTAGATTCCCCTTGGCTTCTTTGGGACTGATTTCTGACCCCAAAACTGCCCCTACCTCTGAAATTTCTGCCACCTCTTCCTCTACTTTGTTGCTCACCTTTCCTCTTCAACTTCTCTTCAGCCCTTAGTGCCACTTGAAAGCACTTCTCCATGGTTTTAGGGGTCAATAAATTGATTTCATCTTGAATATTGAACCTCAAACCATTTAGATACCTTGCCACCTTGGCTTTTTCATCCTCCATGTACCCACAACGAAGAGTGTATTTGTGAAACTCCTCGGTGTAAGTAGCCACATCCAAATCTCTTTTCTTGAGATTTTGCATACTCTTGTAGATCTGCACCTAGTATGATCTCTTCATGGAGTAGAATGTTGGAGAGGATCAAGTCCCAATTCTTTACCCTCTCTCCTTGGGTGTAATTCCACCATGTAAGGGCAGCACCTTTGAGTTTAGTTTTTGCAAACTTAACCCTCTTGCTTTCAGGAACTTCTTTGTATTCAAAGTAGTTGTTTAGAGCCTCAATCTGCTCCATGACTTCATCAGCATTCATCTTCCCACTAAACATGGGAATCTCCATCTGAGCCTCCAAAGAATCCTTGCCATTTGCCTTGATGGCTTCAAGGAAATGCCTTTGATCAGCTGGTACTTCTACCTCTTCTTGTTCTTGTTCTTCTTCCTCTTTCTCTTCCTCTTCATTTGAACCTTCATCTATCCTCTTTCCTATCCTCAATTCCTTCAACTCTGCTTGGAGTGCTTCCTTGACTCCACTTTTGATCTTCTCTTCCATCTCCTTGAACTTCTTGACCACTTCGGTGGTCATCCCCTTTGGAGGCATATTGCTAGCCTCTCCTTCACTCTCCTCTATTGACATATACCAGGCCAACAATAGAACCTTTTATGGATCTGATACCACTATGATGTAGAGGCAAATTGGATGGGAAAGGATAGACAAACTAGACAAGGTTCTATTTCACCTACAAGCCCAAAAAAAAAGACCTCTATGCAAAAGTGGGAACAATAGAATCAAACTCTAGTATCATCATGGAAATGTTTGTTTGGGATGTTAGGGGACCCATTCCATCCATTGGCCAAGGTAGATTGGACTTTGGGTTGGTACTTCCTTCACAAACCACCCAAAATGGCTTGTAGCCCTTCAAAAAGACAACAAACCTAATAACTTTTGACTTAGACCTCCAAACCTAGATCTTAGACAATTAGTAGATACCCATTATGGTCCTCTATCATGTATCCCAAACTTGGCATAGGTTGTTTTGGATGGAATATCTCAACCAATAACCCCTGTTAGTGACCTAATGCCTTAATTAGGCCAAATTTACAAAGAGACTACCAAAGAATGCAAGCCCAGAACTCAAACAAAGGTTTGGACACTTAGAATACATGCTAAAACAAATTAATTTGTGATTTTTAGACTTCTACTAACTGTTGTTCCCGAAAACACACCTTTGGTTCCTTTAATGTACTCTTAAACTGCACCTAACACATGGTTTTGTTAGGTTTCTCAATGCAAACACTTTCTCTGCAAGTTCTCTACCAAAAAACCATCACAACATACTAGCACAGTCCTACCACCATCCATTCCACTAACCACAAGTGGATCAAATTAGTGGAATGGCAAGGAGATGCATATTCCTCTACCAAAACCCTAGAGAAGGGTTTCACAACCAAGTTTGAAATGAAACCTTATAATTCCCTTCAATATTATTGTTAAGATGCCAAACTACATTCAAATTAAAGACAACTCAATGTAGCATCAAATCAAAATATGAGAAAATGATGACAAACTGGTACCTTTCTACAATACGGCCTCTAGCATATGCAAATTCAGAAAAAATAATCCTTAAGGAGCAGTTTGGGGAGAAAGGCTATATCTTTTCTTGTAATTGATGTCAAGACTCCAAACCAAGCTTGTTTGAAATCTATCCCATCATGCTACATTCCCAAACAACCTTTCTTCTATGACACTTCTGTACAGGGGCAAGGTACGACCAAAAACAGTGAAACAACTCAGGAAAAGTAGAAAACTTATTGTGTATTGTGATTTCTTCAACTACAATGTCTTCCCCATGATTTTTCCTCTTACAATGAATAGGAAGTTCTTTTAAGAAGCCTTCCAAATAGTTTAGATTGGTTGTCAAGGTAGTTAAGGTCGATGGGAGGTTTGAAACCACCGAACTATCTCTGCAACTGTCTCTTTTTGGACTGCAGTGAATGGTTTAGGCATAACAATGCCTTCAAACAAATTTACAAAGTAATTAGGCCTTGAACAAGGAAATAGACCTCTTGACATCCTTCTAGACTTCTTGACATCATTTTAAACTTCTTGCCATGCCTTGACAAGGCTCACAAAACATGAAGACTTACATGATTGCCTTTTAGGACAGTAGTTTGTAGACATTGGGACATAGTCCTTTACAACATGGCATCATAGCCTTATTACATCATGAGAATGGTCTCTAGGACCTTATAAAACCAACAAAACAAAAATGAACTTCAAAACAAGAGAAATCAAGATTTTGCTCTTCTTAGATCCTTGGTGCTCCTGCACCAGCATGATAGAATGAGAAGATTTTTATTGAATAGAATGAGAATATTTATATTGAGTAGAATAAGAATATAGAATAGAATGAGAATATTCATATAATATAGAATGAGAATACTTACAACATAATGGAATGAGAATGCAATAAGAATAAGAATGTTTAATTGAGGAGGGACAAGGTTCAAAGTTCCATGAAAGAATAATGTATGATGCCAAGTAGTATGTATGGCAATCCATCAATGAGATAGTACAAGTTGAGTTGCCGCGGAGGAACAATATGATCAATGGTACTATCTCATGATCCATGGGGATCAAGAGATAGTAAGGATAAGTTCTTATAAGACATGATATATAACTTTAAAACATGGAATACCCGGGATGAGAATAAGAGCCTCACCATTAATCTATCTACACACCCTACGAGTATGGGAGTGGAGTTAGGGAAGGGAGGTTAGGATCTAGCACCTAGGTGACTCTCAAGTGGGTGAAGAATTACCAGGTGTAGTAATGAATCCCCTTGAGCCAATAAGGCGAAGAATTATCAGGTGTAATAATGAAGCCCCTTGAGCCAAGAAGGCGAAGAATTACCAGGTGTAGTAATGAAGCCCCTTGGGCCTATGGTAGTGAGTCTTGTTACACCAGTGCCCTAACATATCCAATTCATATGGGGTGAGTGGCATAGATTAGATTAATGATTAGGCTCATGGATAACTCTCCCGAGGTATATCATGGAAACATCTATATGATAGAAATGAGAAAAATGTGAAATGCATTTATGAAATGAATTTTGATATTGATTATGAATATGTGGTTACTAACCCTAATTACAATATTATGATGTTGTAAGGAATTTTTGGATACTAAAGTTCTCTTTAAGAAGTTAAAATTGTGTGCAAGGTTAACAAATTTTTGATCTTCTTACGAGGGGACATTACAAAATGTTATGTCAGAAAATATCCCCTTGGGGGCTTTTCCCTCTTAAGGTTTAGCTCCCAGGTCCTTAAAAATGTATTTAGAGCATCTTGTGTGTTAATTTTGAATCCCAGTGAGAAAACCCTAAAGTCTTGTGGCAAATAGGACCTAGGGGGTGCTATTTTGATGACTCCTGCCTAAAATAGGGGGGAGGATTGATGGAGATTGATTCTCATTGATGTCAAAAGAGATGTATGCAGATCAAGTACAAGATGCTATGTGTGTTGTGTTTCTGATCAAGTACATGTTTGGTAAGCTATGTTTGAGTTTGATCATCTTGTCATCTTGATGTTTTCATGTAGTGGTAGAAGTTCATGATCATGTGTTCCATATGGCTTCATATATCTTCATGGTGTTTTGGAGGATAAGGTATTCTCAGTTGATGTTGTTTCTTCTTAGTGGTTAGTGGTTGCTTGAGACCTATTTGCTACATTTGTACATCATCAAGAGTTTGTTGGAGTTTGTTTCAGTTCATCAATCAAGATAAGTATGATGCAATGCATATGTCTTGTGATCAATCTTGGAATGCAGTGGTTTTCATCTTCTTTCATAAAGTTGACAATAGTTTGAAGCTCATGTTCAAAGAGGCTATTTATTTCATACTTATGGTAGATGGTCTAAGAAATGCAAGATGTAAGTGATGATACAAGGTTGGACACAAGAAGGTTTGAGGTTTTTTGAGTTGATGATAAGACTTGTTATAGTTTCATTAATTCATGGTCAGGGGTCAGTTTGGTATAATAAGATCATCATTTTTTTTAAAAGGCTCAAGGTTTATTAAAGGTCTAAAATCTCAAAGTCTAAAACCCTTTACTTTTTGTTTTAATTTTAAAGTGACCTGCACTCATAGGTAATGTCACTTAAAGTGATCTGCAGAAGGAGTTTTATAAGCATTTGCACCAAAAAGGAAAATCAAAGATTGCATTTAAAGATAAGATTTTATAAGACTATTTTTAGTCTTTTTAAAAGGAGATTCTTATGGCCCACATTTAAACTACAAATTCTCCTCTTAGTGCATAAAGATTAACGTGCATTCATTTGCCTTTTTCAATTTGACTAAGGATGAATTTTTATAGGCTATTTTTAGCCTTCCAAAAAAAGGAGATTTTTAATGTTTTTAAATGCTCAAATTTGTATAAAGTTTTTAAAGGCAGATTTTTAGAAGATTTTTTTGATTCCTTCATAATAATAAGGAAATAAATTATTTCCTTTTCTATTTTAAAGATTTTATGCAATATTATTTGCATAATTTTTTAATGAGAAAATTTCTTTTGTGGAGAAGAAGTGGGAAGATAAAAACGCAGATTCTGGTGAGATTTAGAAGCCTAATGTTTAGGAGATTTTTTTTGTGAAATTCTCAAGACAAAGAAAGAGTTTTTTATTATTTATTTTTGGGAAAAGATTTTGTGAAGAGATTTAATTATTATTATTAAATAAAGGAGCTTTTATAATTTGGGAAAGTTTCTTTATAACAACTTGTTTTTTTGGAGAGATGGAAGATGAAAATGGGGAGATTGAATATTTATTTTGAAGTAAAATTTTGAAGAGTTATTTTTGAAGATGAAAGTGAATGTGTAAAGAAAGAAGAATATGAAGGGTTATTGCTTCATTGTGAATAAGATTTTTATTTGTAGGTTCTTCACGGATGGATATTATAATGCAAAAAATATATATTTTTTAATGGGAAATTGTGATGAATTTTTGAGAGTAGAATATGAAGAGATTTATATGCACAATGAAGATTTATTTGCAGCAGTGAGATGATATTAATATTGCAGATTTTATTGAGAACAAAAATTGGAATTGTTTTTTTTTTCTAAGATGATTTTTGTAGATTGGAAAATGTTGTTTAAGATATTCAATAAGGAGATGGAAATTTTTGTGAAGGGAAAATGTAAATTCAGAGAGGAGAAGAATGTGTATGGATTTTGTTTGAAAATGTTTTATGCAGGGAAGATAAATTGGATTGAAAATTTGGGAAAAGGAATATGTATGGTTATACAGAGAAAAAATTATCTTTTCTTGCAAGTGAATTGATTTGATAATAATAAAAAAAGAATGTACAGAGAAGAAGAATATGAAGATGAATGTGAAAGGTGAAAGGACATTCAATTTGCATATAATGTTTTTTCACATGCATTGATGCAGAGAGTTTGTGTGATGACCAAAATGCAAAAATGATGACATCCTTGTGCAACAAATTTATGAAGACAATATTGGTAATGAGATTGATATGAAAAAGAGAAGACAGGTTATGTAATGGTGCAAATCAGATTGAGTGGCAATCATTTCTTGCACACCTTGCATGAATTTGCCAGTGAGGCTTGTAGGTTAGTGAGACCTTTCATTTGTCAGGGAGACACATATATCAGCCAATGAGGCTTGTAGGTCAGTGAGACCTTTCATTTGTCAGTGAGACACATATATCAGCTAGTGAGGCCTTGTAAAGAAGTTTTTCAAAGTTAAGCCAGTGAGGCAATTCATGAGTGGTTTTTCTACCCCTAGAGGGTTTTCCACTCCTAATTCTTTGTGTCCTTGTTTCATAACTTGTGTGTTGTTGATTGTCTTTCAAGTCTAAACATTCAATGTTTATCTCCTTGATGCAAAATATGATAATTGATTGATAACATATTCTTCCTCAATTTTTGATAAGTTTTAGATTATCTAATTTTTACACAACACTGATTCACCCCCTCCTCTCAGTGTTGTCCTGGACTCCAACAAGGACTTGGGCGCTTGTGCCCTAGTCCTACCCTATTTTGGGTCAGGTCATAATTTGAAGTGTCAGAACTTATATGACAGTTGTTAGGTCCTATGCTGACACCTAAAGTTTGAATTACAAAATTCTTAGAAGGAATGTTTGTAGTTGCATATATAAGCATGTTAAGGTTTTCATTTGCAAACTAGAAGATGATTGCAAACTTTAGGCATACTTGTGATTTTAGAGCATCCATGATATTCATTGTTGTAGAGCAGAGCATTGTTATTGTGTTTGTTATAGCAGATTTGACTTTATCTTCTAATGTGATTGAAGAGCCTTCATTTATGTGAGATCTACACTTCAAGGTGAGATCTATTGTGTTTTCAATCATTTATGATTTGGATTTTGCCTCTATCCTGCAAGGATATGCACTCTTATCTGACAACAGTGTTTGGAAGACTTAAACGTCTCTTTGGGGATTGACTGAGGCAAGCCTCTAAACACCACAACCCCCTCCCACACTCCTTTGTGATTGCATGTTATAGATACTAAGTTTCATGGAGTGGAGTTGCAGAGGGAGGTTGTAGATGACAAGGATTCAAGACCTAAAAGAAAGAAGTGAAACAAAGCATTTTTGGGACATGGGTGCCTAGAGCAATGTCCTCCGGAGTTACAGAGACAAGAATCAAAGTTACAAGAACATTCTACATCTAAAGGAGCTTCTACATCCTGAGAATCAGCCTGCCTTAGACTAGGGCACCCAGGGTAGTGTCCTCCACATTTCAGGTGATGAAAATAATCAGAACAATGATTATCAGTGTCGGAAGGAGTTCTGCATTCCGCAAAGAAAATAGTGCCTTGGACTTGGGCGCTTGGGGTATTGTCCTTGAATATTCCAAATTCTAAACTTCAAAAAATGGTTAGTTATTAATCTTTGTCCTTCCCTTAATTTGTAAACATTATCAGAATTTATGAATTTATTCATTATTTTACATAATTAGCATTTTAAGAGTATTTGAACATTAAATTGAGATATTAAGTGATAACATCTAAGCTTCCACATCATTCCAAGTGGTAGCCAAACCTATTAGGTGAATTCTCTAACTTAGTGGAGATTCAACTTGGTTGATATGCCCTTGAATGTTTGTTGTGAAAAGAGGATCTAAACCTATCAAATCAAAATCAACCCTCCCCCCTTTTACCGTTAAATAGTATGGCATGTTTTCCCCCTCATGTAGTGTAGAGGGTGTGGCGATGAGTCTCCCTATGCTTGGGTATTGTATGACATGCTTTCTCCCCTTGGTGTAGTGTAAAGGGTGTGGCAAAGAGTCTCCCCTACATCATTGGGTTTTGTGTTACAATTTTTATTTCCATGCATTTATATATATGAAAATGAAAATATTATGTCAATTGTCTTCATCATGTTTTGCATGACCATTCTCGTGTCTTCATCATGTTTTGCATGTCTTCAATATTGTCTTCTCTGTGTTTTGCGTGCTTCTTACTATCTTCATTGTGTCTTGCATGTCTGCGATGTGTTTTCTAATGCTTACCTGAGACTGGGAGTTAGAAATAGTTCCTCAATCTTGGTGTATGCCATAGCTTCTTATGCTTGGCGTGTTTGTTGTGTTTTCAACTATACTTTAATGCATGTATGGCTTGTAAGATAATACATACATTAAAGTGGGAGCTAAATTTTATGTTGTAAAATGTCCCCCTAGGACTTTTACCTTCTAACTTTA
Source organism: Cunninghamia lanceolata (assembly GCA_027924645.1). Lineage (NCBI taxonomy): Eukaryota > Viridiplantae > Streptophyta > Pinopsida > Cupressales > Cupressaceae > Cunninghamia > Cunninghamia lanceolata. The sequence continues at coordinate 767,322 of BSBN01001604.1, read as the reverse complement.
GCTCGGGTCCCTTAATTTTAATCATGAATGTTAGAAATGAATCCCAAAACAAAATTCCCTAAAACCCATGACAAATGGGACTTAGGGGACATCTATGAGCTTAATCCATACCCAAAATAGGCCCTTGGGCTTGGGCGCTCGCGTCCTAGCCCTGCCTTATTTTGTTGGACTCTCAAATTCATATGTTAGCTTATGACTGTTAAAAAGGTTTCTATGTCGGTATCTTAAGTTTGAGTTATGAAATTGTAACGAGAATGCATATATAAGCATGTTTAGGACTTCATTTGCAAACTAGAAGATGAATTTGAAATTAAGGTGAACTTATGATCACAGTGCATTCAAGGCATTCATTATGTTGCAGAGCAGAATTGTGCTATTGTTGTGTTTGTTATTACAGATTTGGCTTCATCTTCTCATGGTGTGAAAGATCTTCATCTCATTAAGAGATACACCTCTGAGGTGATATCTATTTGTGATTCAATTTATCTATTTTATCATTATTTTTTACTCTATCCTACAAGGACACACACTCTCTATCTGAAAGTAGTGTTGGAAGGCTTGAATACCATTCCGGGGCTTGACCGAGGCAAGCTCCTCAACACCACTGTTAGGATTAGGTAGCAGATGATATCAATTAAATGTAAATAAAGATTAAACAGACGAATGAAAATACATAGAAATAATAACATTGAGAGACAATTATTAATGTGGTTCACTCAAACTTGGGCTACATCCACCAATAGAGAGTCCAATATTATTATCCAGTAAATCAAACCGATTACAACTAGCAATCCTTGCAACTCAATACCGCTGCAAATGCTACAATACAATCTCAATGGAAACCCTAACCCTTAGCCATTTTTATCAAGACTTATGCTGGTTACAAAAATAGAGGGTTTTTTATGTTAGCCAATAGAAAAATTACTCTCGATGCTTTAATAAAATAATAAAAACTATTTGATGTTTCGGGGGTGCTACCCCTCGACCCCATCCTGTACCGTGACAGGGAGCATGCCAAGGGCACTGCCCCTGGACCTCGCAAGGGGTAATGCTCCTTGACCCCATCTTGGGGGTGCTGCCCCCAAACCCCCTAAAGGGGCACTACCCCTTGACCTCGTTAAATAATTTGGGGGGAAGCCACACTGATAAAAGTGGGGTAAATTTGACCTCTGAGATTGATTAGGCTCCATATAACAACAATCTCCCACTTGGAAACTGATCAGACTCCACACCATATCATCTCCCACTTGGATACAAATCATAACACCGCTGACCATGTAGCTCCCATTGGAATTAAGTACCCTGGACTCTGTTGTTCTGATTTTATTGTTTTTCAGTCTTGAAGACCAATCAAAGTTGAAGAGGAGCTCAACTTCTCCCTTGTTACTATCTTTGTAAACATATCCACTAGATTTTCATCTGTATGTATCTTTTCCAACTAAACTATCCATCATCCAACACCGATCGAATAAAGTGATACCTCAACTATATGTGTTTGGTCTTTAAATGCAAGGCAGAATTCTTTGCAAGATGTATGGCACTCTAGCTGCCCGTAAACAAATAACTATTAGCCTGTTGTTTACCCAATTCTTCCATGAAAGATTGCAGCCATATCATCTCCTTGCTTGCCTCTGTTGTAGCTACATACTCTACCTTCGTGGCAGATAAAGAAACCACCTTTTGCAACCGTGAGATCCAACTCACCACTATCCCACCTACAGTAAAGATAGCCTGTAGTACTCTGCCTGGTATCAATATCCCCTACCAAATCTGAGTCTACATAACCTGCTAAATTAGTATTAGAGCCCCCAAAACATAAGTGTTTATTAGATGTGCCTCTCAAATATCTATGAATCCATTTTACTACATTCTAATGCTCCAAACTAGGATTACTCATATACCTAGTGACGACTCTTGTAACATGTGCAATATCTGGTCTTGTGCATACCATGGCGTACATTAAACTTCCTATAGCTAAAACATATGGTACCTTGGACATTTTGTCTTCCTCCTCTTATGTCTTTGGACACATCTCCTTAGTCAATTTCAGATGACTAGGCAAAGGTGTGCGGACAACTTTTGTGTTCTCCATATGAAATCTCTGCAACACCTTTTCAACATAATTAGCCTAAGACAGAGTCAATTTTTTGTTCAACCTATCTCTACAAATTTTCATACCAAGGATTTGTTTTGCTACCTCCAAATCCTTCATAGCAAATGATTGTGCTAATTGTTGTTTCAACTCTTTTATGTGATCCATGTTAGACCCCACTACAAGCATGTCATCAACATATAAACATAAAATAATGTAGCTGTCATTATCCTACCTCTTAAAATAAAGACAATGGTCAGAATTACACCGACTATAGCCTTGCTTGGCCATAAAACTATTAAATTTCAAATACCATTGCTGAGGTGCTTGTTTCAAGCCATATAAACTCTTCTTCAATCTGCACACCAATTTCTCCTTACCTTTGACCTCAAATCCTTGTGGTTGGTCCATATATATCTCCTCCTCCAAATCACCATGGAGAAAGATAGTTTTCACATCTAGCTATTCCAAATACAAATCTTCAACAACCACAATACTTAAAACAATATGAATAGAAGTCATCTTAACAACCGAAGAAAATATCTCCTCAAAATCAATGCCCTTTTTCTATGCAAATCCTTTTACAACTAACCTGGCTTTAAATCTTTTCTTACCTCTGGCTTCCTCTTTCAGCCTATAAACCTATTTGTTTGGTAAAGCCTTTTTACCTACAGGCAACTTACATAATTCCCAAGTCTGATTTTTCAGCAAGGAGTCCATTTCTTCTTTCATTGCAAGCTCCCATTGAACCTTTGTATCCACTTGCATAGCATCATCATACCCTTTCGATTCACCAGCATCTGTTATAAAAATAGAATACAAAGAGGGAGAAAACCTTTCAGGAGGTCTACTTAGCCTTGTTGACCATCCAACATTCACTGGAGTTTGTGGTATTTCTTGTTTCTATTGTGGAGCATGAGGAACCACTGGAACATCACTATTTGGAGTATCATCAAGTACCACATAATCCTTTTCTTTCTTCTCATGCTGCTGCAACTGATCTTTGTACAACACCTTCTCATTGAATACAACATCCCTACTTCTCACAATTTTTTGATTTTCAAAATCCCAAAGCCTATAACCAAATTCATCAATGCCATATCCAATGAAGGTACATTTTTTTGATTTTACATCTAGCTTGGTTCTATTTTTAGAATCTACATGTACAAATGCTTCACATCCAAAGATTTTTTGTAAAAGAATAACTCACCTTCTTACCTGTCCATGCTTCCTCTGGAATACCACAACCCAAAGGAACTGAAGGACCTCTATTAATTAAATATATATCGGTATTGATAGCCTCTGCCCACATGTTTAAAGGAAGCCTAGCATGCAATCACATGGTCCTTGCACGCTCCATTATTGTCCTATTCATGTGTTCAGCCACTCCATTTTCTTGTGGAGTCCCTGGAACCATTTTCTACCTACAAATTTCATTAAAGGAACAATAATCCTCAAATTATTTGCTGCAATACTCACCACCATTATCAGATCTAAGACATTTTAATCTTTTATCCATCTCATTCTCAACCAAGCTTCTCCATTTCTTATATGTTTTAAATACATCAGGATTTTGTGTAAGGAAATAAATCCAAACTTTCCTAGTTGCATCATCTATGAATGTAACATAATACCGAGAGCCACCAAGAGAAGATACCTAAGTTGGTCCCCATACATCTGTATGCACAAGCTCCAACGTTTCATCTTTCTTTTACTTCCCATCCTTAAGAAAACTGACTCTCTTTTGTTTTCCATACACACAACTTTCACATAAATCTATATTAATACATTTCAGACTTGGTAAAACTTTCTTAGAATGAAGTACCTTCATACCTTTTTCACTCATATGCCCAAGTCTGGTATGCCATAGTGTTGTCTTAGAACCTGCAACAACTGTTTCAGTCTCTTCCTACGAAACTGCATCAACTATTCCTGAACCTGTTTGGTTTTTCTCTACAACAACTAAAGTAGAAGGAACAGTATGACCTGTAAAAAGATATAAGGTGCCTAGTTTCACACCTTTTTCTACTATTAAGGCACTTTTTGAAACCTTCCATTTTTTATCACTAGAAGTAACTATGCAATCTTCATTAGCTAGCTGCCCTACTAAAATTAAATTCCTACTCAGCCTTGGAATGCGCCTTACCTCTTGTAGTAGTCAATGATTCCCATTCTGCAACTTAATCTTGATTCTTCTCTTTCCAACAATCTGATAGGGTTCATTATATCCCAAATAAACCAGCCCAAAATCCCTTTGGACATAATCAAGAAAATAACTTCTATGGGGCGTAGCATGAATTGAAGCTCCTAAATCTAAAACCCATGAATCATCAGCATTATCTAGGGAAAGAATTAAAGCATCATTTTTAGATTTATTAGTTACCACACCTCCTTATTGCCTTCTTGTTTGTCTCCTTTATTCTTTTGAGACCATCAATCTTTCTTCAAATGACCTGGTTTCCCACAGTACCAGCAATCCTTCTGTCCTCTGGGTTGGGATTTCTTATCCTTTGATTTTTCTCATGACTTCCCATGACCTCCAGAACCTTTTCCTCTCTCCTTTGATCTACCCCTACTTTCTGCATTCAAAACACTACCTGATGTGGACCCTCCTAAGATTTTCTGTCAGATTTCCTTGCTAAGGTTAACAACAACAACATCATCAAATTTCAAAGTATTTGAACCAGAGACAGAGTTACTTACAACTATTACCAAGCTATTCCAACTTTCTAGCAAAGAACATAAAACCAAGAGAGCCCTCACCTCTTCGTCAAATTTCACTTTTATAGAAGTTAAATGACTAGTAATTGTATTAAACTCATTTAAATGATCTGTCACAGATCCACCTTCAATCATTTTCAGATTAAACAAACGCTTCATGAGAAATACCTTATTTGAGGCTGAGGGTTTTTCATACAATTTAGCCAAAGCTTTCATCAATTCACTTGTTGTCTTCACCTCTGGTATATTGAATGTCACAGACGGTGCTAGGAACAACCAAATGGTTCCCAGTGCCTTTCTGTCTAGAAGTTCCCAATCCCCATCTATCATTCCTACCAGTTTCTTAGATATTCCTTCCAACGAGCTCTATAAATCCTTCTGATAGAGATAATCCTCCATCTGCATCATCCATAATTGATAGTTCTGCCTATTGAATTTTTATCTACCTTTAATTTACCCTCATCCACCATTGCTCCCACTCAACCATGAGACCTTCCTGCAAATGATAATCGAACACAACTCGCTCTGATACCACTTGTTAGGTTAGCCCGCAGATGATATCAATTAAATGCAAATAAAGATTAAACAGATGAATGAAAATACACATAAATAATAATAGCGAGAGACAATTTTTAATATGGTTCACCCAAACTCGGGCTACATCCACCAATAGAGAGTCCAATATTATTATCCAGTAAATCAAACCAATTACAATCAGCAATCCCTACAACTCAATATCATTGCAAATACTACAATACAATCTCAACAGAAACCCTAACCCTTAGCTATTTTTATCAAGACTTATGTTGGTTACAAAAATAAGGGTTTTTTAATGTCAGCCAATAGAAAAATAACTCTTGATGCCTTAATAAAATAATAAAAAACCATTTGAGGTTTCGGGGGTGCTACCCTTGAGATCTTGCAGGGGCGCTGCCCCTCGACCCCACCCTGTACCGCGACAGGGAGCGCACTTGGGGTGCTGCCACTGGACCCCACAAGGGTGTTGCCCCTTGACCCCGTCTTAGGGGCACTACCACCAAACCCCCGCAAGGGACGCTACCCCTTGACCCCGTTAAATAATTTGGGGGGAAATCGCATCGATAAAATTGGGGTAAATTTGACCTCTGAGTCTGATTAGGCTCCATATAACAACCACAACCCCCTAACCCCTCTCTTGTGATTGTAGGTGATAGATGTCAAATTTTGTGGAGAAGAGTTGTAGAGGATTGTTGTAGAGCATAAGGAATTAGGATTTGAAGAAAAAGGTAGAAAATAACCCTAAAAGGTCAAGGGCACTCGCTCTTTTGACCCTCAGTTTTGCAGTACCAAAAATCTCTGAAGTGGTTGTAGTCTGTAGCGGAAAAGATCTCGAAGCCCTAAAAAAAGTACCACCTTGGGCTTGGGAACCCACTCTTTCAACCTCTACTTTTTCATCTTCCAAAAATTGAAATCTAGTATGTATCTAATCTATATTTAGTCTCTTCCTATGCGAGCATTTACCAGGTTTCATCCATTTGTTTATGATTTTGCATAATTAGGGTTTTGAGCTTGATTGGACTAAAATTAACACCTTAATCATCAAATTCCAAATTTCCTTATCATTCCAAGTGATAGCCAACTTGATAGTTGAGTCCTCTTGTAAAAATCATGATTCAACTCGGTTAAATGTCCTTGAATGTATTGAATGAAAGGAGGGCCTAATCAAACTATCCATTAAATTAACAAACCCTCTTTTTATCCATTATAGGTATTTCAACCTCCACTAGCAGCGATTGATAGAGAGAAATGAAATAGCAAGGAAATACAAGTGTGTGTTCTCCTATCCTAAGTGTATCTAGGAAGGTAAGAGAAATAACAAAAACAAGATTTACTTTCCTGGTCTATGAGAAAGAAACCTTCAACATGCAACCAATGCAAAAGATCGAAATGGTGGTCTACAACCAACAAGCTAAAATGGTGGTCTACACCAAGCAATGAACTATGCAAAGTACAAAATATTTAAAATGAAATGATTTTGAGCAAATAATGAACAATCTTACAAGTGTAAACAAAAGAGAAGAGGCAACAAACTCCCAAGAGCTCAAAGATAATGTGCATCTTCAAACCCAAGACAAAGAGAGCCTCTTCAATGAGAATCACATAGAACAAAACCTCCAAGAGCCAATGAAAATGATCTTACACCACCAAGGAATACCAAAATCTCAAATAGCCACTATAGAAGTCCAGTTTGCACAAGAAAGATGCAAAGTATATCAAGAGCCAAAGTTTTTGTAGAATGTGAGAGAGAATGAGAGAGATTGATTGAATGTACTTTCAAATTCTTCCCCAATAGCCAAGAGGAGGGAAACATCCTGAAATAGATAGTCAAGAGACATTCTGTGACCCCAGAGGGTGTTATAAAGAATCATCATCATCACTAAAGATGCGTGGTAATGCTTGGAAATAGATACCCATCAGCAAACAGATGTGGGACACTAGCATGACACGCTGATCTCCACATGGAGTGCTCAGGTCTAGGTAAAACTAGCTCCTGGTCACACAGAACACCTTAGGATCATGTGAGTAACCAAGCATCATAATGGAATTTGAATAAAATAAGAGAAATAGACCAAAATCAAGAAAACTTTATCCTATATGCAGAGAGAAGGGACAAACACTAATGTGGTTGTGAAACATAGCATGAAAATTCAAGGGTATGTAATTTTATACATTACAATTACTATAGAACATATAAAGTTTATATTGGGCCTTTGCTAAGTAGATTAAAAGAACCCACCACCTTTTCCTCAACCAATCAAGCAATCTACTATAGAACACTATTGGTACTTTACAATGAGGATTTGATAGATCATGTTCCTTCTTGAAGATAATCCAATGACTCTTGAGGCTCAAAGCTAGCATTTCTCTCTAAAACATAGAATTATCGTGGATTGTAAGATCATGCCACATTGTTCAAATCAATAGCCAAGATCCAAACCAAAACAAGTCCAAAGTCCTAACTAACTAGATGATATATACCACTATGGTCTTGTATCTTAACACAAAGGGAGGAAGGAATAAACTTTATACAAATTGCCAACCACTTGTAGTTAACTAGGACTTGTCATGTAACCACATTGAATCGACCTACTTTGCACTATATAACACTTTGTAGTCATCTCCTATATGCCAATAGGGAAATGATAAATCACCAGAACCATTGACAATAAAGCCCCATTGAGAAAATTGATGATGTGCGTGGTTGTGGCCCTATAGAGAATAATAGGTTGATTGGCTAAGCCAACTTTTAACATGCCATAGAAATTATAACTAGTCACCAGTAGACTACAAAGAGAACACTTAAAATCTCATCCACCACTTGTAGTAAGTCAACAATAAAAAGAATAAAGGCATGGGAAAAAGAAAGAAACTTAAACATTTTAAACTAGGCTACTATGAGTGTAGATTGAGGTGTTAAGGTTTTCTACCTCCTTAGCCTTAAAATGGTCACAAAGCTGCCTAAAGAGTATTGAAAGACATTTCTTCTTAGTTTTAGGTCCTTAGGAGTCATGAAAATGTTCATAATGCATATTAAATGTGTAAACTATTCCTTATGCACTTAGAAAAGGTCAAAAAGGGTGTTAAAGTTGTTTTTAAACCTTAAAATTTCCAAAAAAATTACCTTTTCTCTCCAAACTCCACATAGACATCATGGAGGGAATGCTTTTTCAAAGCAAATCAAGTAGGACTCATGGTTTTGAGGTTGAGTCAAGCTAGAGTTAGGGTTTTTTTCTTTAGATTTGCTAAACTAATGTTTTGTAGGCTTTCATCTCCATGAAACAAGAGCATCAAACAAGCGCAGAGGTCATCTTAGAGTCAGAAAACTCCATGAAAGTCAAAGAAGATCATTGTGCTAGGGTTAGAATAAAGTGCCAAAAGTTTTGGTAGGATGTTTGGAGCCCCATGCACAAATATGCACATTGAGAAGAGTTTAAATGCCTCACTAAAGCCTTGAAAAACACTATTAGAGACATCATGCAGTGCAGAGAGTGTGCCACATGATCAAGAGACAACATAAAGGTAAAAGGACCACAATGAAGAATGAAAGGTGGTCTCAGGATTGTCAAGATAGTAAACTATCTTCTTAATCCAAAAAAGGCCATCAGGAGTCCTATCAAGATGAACTCTCATTGAGTTAGAGCCCGTGAAAAAAAAATGTGGATCTACATAGAAGAAGCGGGTTTAATCACCATTTCCAGTTTTAATACCATTCAAGTTCTTGTCAAAGGTTTTTAAAGACATTCAAAGATTAAAGAATCAGTATGAAGTAGTGTAGAGCTTTTTAAGTAGTCAAGAAGGGCTTGGTGACAGTCCAGAAGGTCTATGAAGGTGTTTAGAGAGTAATAAACTATTGAAGACCTCTAAAAATCTATGAATATCATACAAAGCTCTGTACCTACATTTTCAAGGTTAGTACAGGTGACATGAAGGTCTATAAAGCCTCCTAGGAGTCCATGAGGCATTTAAGGTCTAAAGAAGTTGTTACAAAATCTATGTTTAACCTTGAAAATGTAGAAGGTCTATAGTGAAGCTTTGAAGAGTCTTTTGAACTCATAAAAGACCTCGTGAGAACCTTATTAGGTCACTTAATCCTCCTCATTCACTTAGGAAATAATCATCTTGAAGGTCTAAAAAAAGATATAATTTATGCTAAGTATTGAATGGTTTCCCAAACCCTAATAAGATTAGATAAACCTTTATATGTTACTACACATACCTTCTAATGCTACTATTGCAGGTTTGGATATTTTTTAGAGATCCTGTGTTGATTATGAAAACCTTAGAAAATGAAGTTCACACAAGTTGATATAAGGTCTTTAAAGTCAAAATATCCTTGGGGTTTTGACAAAATGTTTGAGGTAAGAAATAAAGAGATCTGCATGCTAGTGTCAAGTTTTTCTACTAGTGTCAAATTACCATAATGCTGTACAAACTGTGGAGACAGTTCAAAGATCTAGGGCAATGTTTTCAAGGTTGAAGAGTTGTTTCTTATTGTACAGAGAGACCAAATAGTATACAAAGAGGTTAAAGAGCCTTGTCTAGAGTTTGAATAAAGTTTTGAAGCATGTCAAAAGTGTTTGTATCTGTCAAGGAGTCCAAGAGTTTTTGAAAAGCACTAAACATGCCTGTTAGGTTATCTTAGGTCTACATATACTTACAGAAGTTCAAAAGTTTTCTATAATGTTGGATCTAGGAATGATAGTCTACAAAGGTAGTACAACATGGTGAATGCCATAGTCCAAATATGAGGATGGAAGATGTAGATGTATTAAAGATTCTTGTTAAATCTCTTGTAGGCATGTCAAATCCTTGCATTGTCTATGTGCTTTATTGGAAGTTTGTACAAGCCAAGGTGAAATGCTCAGTGAGAAAATGGAGAGAGAATCATGATAGCTTATGAAGATAGCTACAACCTTATATAGGTCATATAGGAAAACAAAAGTCTATCCATGTTATAAGATTTGCTAATAGTTTTGAACAACCCTGTCAAACAATAGGAGTACTGTCAAAGCTTGTACAAGCCTCTCAAGCTGTTTTAAACCTTGCATATTATAAAATGTCTAAGAGATGTCTTTAGAATATTAAGAAACCCTGCAGGAGTTTTGAGGAGGTCCTTGTGAGTCTTATACATGCAAATATAGACTTTGTGAAGGCCTATTAAACAAATTTTGAAGACTTAGAGAACTAGAAAATGCCTTGTGTGTGCTATAAAAGATATGGGATCACTGTTATGGTTTGAACTTTGAACAAAGTTGTTCAAGCATGCAAAGATAAGACAGTCAATGATGGATAACTGTATCATTCAGAGTGTATACAGAGTGACAAAGAGATCCTAAGATAGTGAATGGACAGGGATAGTTAGATAGTGCAAAGATTGTATAAAAAATAGCATGAGGTCACAGGGGTCTGATAAGCTAGAAAGACCCATCCAAAACAATATGGCAGTGAGTTTTCAAGAATAATGCAAATCAGTGTAAGAACATTGTCAAAACATTGACAGGGTGAGGATGAATCAGAAGAAAGGCCATAAGGTCATCATCATCACCAGGGAAGTAGGGAACCTTAAAAAAAATCAATTTTCTACTTTGATGAAATACACACTATGTTTCAATTTTCTTCAAATTGGTAGAAGGAAAAAAGATTGAATGCTGTTCTAAAGGCATAATCAATCAATCTAATCAAATATTCAATCTTAGAGAAGGCATCAGAGGTCCTATAACTTGTAAGTGATAAGGATGTATAGAAAGATCTTGGAACAAACATGAAGAAGAGATAAATGAGCAATTCGAAGATAGTTTGGAGTCTTAAAAGGACTAACCTTTCTCTCCCACACCTCAAAGAGACCTGATGCTTTTCAAAGTCCTGAAACACATATCCTATTATCTTGCAGATGGGGTATGAAAGGAGTTATGGAAGTTGGGATGAGATGGAGCAGTCATGCAAACATCTAGGAGGAAGTTTTGGATAGTTGTAAGCATCTAGGAGTTGATTTAGGAGCATCTTCAGTGGATTGAGTCAAAAAGAGCAAGGAAATTCATTCTTCAAGTCATCATGGATCATTTTAAGGAGTAAAATCAGAGGAGTCTTCCAAGCACCCAAGTGGAGGTCAAACAACCAAGTTTAAAAGGAAATCAAAATCATTAATTGTCTTAGAATCATGTCCAATATTCTCTCTTGTTGTTGGATAGAGAAAGGGGACGCTTAGGACAACTGGTTAGGTAGTATTTTTGCTAGTTTTTTCAAAGTATTGTAACTAAGTTTTTCAGAGAACAAGCATTGTAAAAGCTTGATTTAAGAACATATACTGTTATTCTTCGACTTGTACTCAGGTTTTGTACCTTTTGATCAATAAAAATAAGCTACTTTGCCTTCTCAAGAGCTATATATTGTGTGACATTTTGAAAGAGATTGATATGATCTTGTGATGATATAGTTTATCCTAGATTTCTAGTCTCATTTTCCATTGCCTTTATGGAGAAATACATGTGTATTGCAGGTTATAACTTGTGTTATCTAGTTTCTCCAAGGATTTAGTTGTGAGAAGTTGTCATTTAGACCTCTAAGAGACATTTTAAACTCCTCCTAAATACTATCATGGAGTTTAAACCTTGTCATGGAATACTTATGCAAAACATGCTAAATTCTAAGTTGTGTATGTTGTAGTTGAACTTACTGATCATATTGTGTGCTCTTTAGACAAGTAGAAGTCATAAAACATCTGGTGTATCACCTCCTTTTATGTTTTAGAGTTTAGTTTTGTGTTATTTTCTGCCCTTTTCCTTGCAAACAATACTAGTATAGTCTAATTTTAGGTGTTACACTAGGGGAACTAGTCCTCTTTGGAGACTCACTCCAACATACATGCCACCCAAAGCCTAGGAGTGTTTCCACTGTGTCAACTGAAGAGTTATCCTGTCACTCTCTCAAGGATGCATTCAAAGTGACAACAAAAGGATCAAAGGTGGAAAATTCACATAGATGCCAAGAGACCAATAGAGAGGCATACACTAATCATTAATAGCCTAATTTGTAACATCCTCAATCCATAATTCACTAATTTAACATAACATTTAACTTAATCATGATATAAATTAATCACCTAATTAAGCAATTTAAGTTAAACAATAATACTTCCATAATAATTCATCAATTAAGCATGGAATTCAATTAGAATATATTGAAGCTTATAATTTCAATATTCAAATACATATCCTTAGTGAATAACTTTCACTATGCATGTACAAATTATGCTTTAGGCATTAAACATATCAAGGTATACATTACAATTGACCATCAAGTCATAAATCAAATATCACTGCATCTAGAACATATGACATCAATCTCCATAAGTCTTGGCTTGTCTCAGCTTGGGAAGGAGAGCATCATCCAGGTGTTTTTCCACCAACCACAGACTAACGGTCCCCCACACACCTTCCTACCTGGAAGTGGCCCGACCCTTCACGAAAGGGATAGATATTAGGAACTGATAGGTTCGCCATCTAAGTATCTGGTGTTGTGTCCTTCTTAATGTCTCACGGTCACACAACTATAGATTCCCTCTAACTATGTATGACACTTTTGGAGACCATTTGCCATCTGGAGCACTGTGGACCGACAATGCATGCAGAGATAGATTCATTACTTTGGCCAAAGTTTTACATACATAGACATTACATCATGAACATTTTCATATGTCCACCACCTGACTCAGCTTATAAGCTATCATGTCCTACAGTATGTTTAGATTGACCTTTCACTCTAGGTTTGAATAAGTGGGATCCATTTGATACATAGTCCATTCTAGGATGATCGACTCCCCTATTGGGTTTGTTTTCAACCAACTAGTTTACCTTTTGTAATGAGGAACTAGTGACTCCTTGCCACCACATTCCATTTTTGATCATTACACAATTCAAACCACGTTCACCATTCTAAGTCCATCGTGGTTCACAACATCTAAATAATAATTTATCCTGTAAGATAGAATTATATACATACTATAATGGGAATTCCTTGTGTTTGTTAATTAGCATGATTTACTTTGAGTGATAACTCACATTACCCTTATAATGTTAGGTAAAGACACTAATCTTACTAAATAAAAGAAAGGGGCAATTATCATAACAAGCAACCACATACAATAATTATGGTTTCAATTATATCACCTTCTCAACCGAAGGAACCAAGAATAGTCATGGATATTCTAAACACCAATATTAATACCCATTTAGCCTTTATACAAGAAGCCATCATTTAGTTGAGTGCTATAAGCACTATATTTCACAAGGTTGTTTCGGCAATCTACAAAGACATCATTAATTCGATATATACATGTAGAAAATAAAACAAGGTCTTGGCCATGATGGCCTTGAGCCCCATAATAGTGTAAGTCTTGAGTGTTTAATACAACCTTCATGGCCATAGTTATAATATTACTGGGTACATATTGCTATATGGCTCAGCTTTAATAGTTGTAGACTATAAGCATAGTTATGAATACATGATAATATTACACTCAGCCATCCCGGCCTCGAGCGGTACCATAATACAAGAGAGTCATGAAACAACACTTGGACTCCATGGCCAAAAGCAAAAAGAACTACAAAGATTAAAGTTTAATGCCATTTGGCCTCTTGGGCTGTAGACATAAAGAATAATAAAGATTATAGTTTTAAAGTCTCTCAGCGTCCACAACTTTGAGCAGTGGTAAAGATTTCCATAAAGATTATAAAACAATGGTATTTGACATGTAAGGCCACAATCTGTAATAAAGATTACATTGCATGAGCGCTCAACCTTCATGGTCTTGAACAATGTCTCAAGATGATATGATAATAAAGTTTTGGCTCGGCCATAGGCATTGAACACAATACAGTTAGGGTTATAAATACAAAGCTATATACACCTAAAAATGACATGACTCTATCTAAATAAATATTCTTAATATTTATTTAAGTCTAATTCCTCTATCAATAAATAAATAACAAATTTATTTATTTGATTCATATTCTTCCGAACAATTAAATAAAATCATTTATTTAATTAAATTCTTAAATTTCTCCAAATCCTCCAACAAATTAAATAATACCAATTATTTAATTGTTTCTTCCAATAATATCTTCTCTAAATTTAAATAAATCAAATATTTATTTAAGTTGTCCATCTCTAAATATAATTCAATCCTTGTGCACATGCAATTGAATATTCTAAATATTTAATTGAGCTAAAATATCTTCTCATCCTCATGCAATTTCCATCCTCTAGTTCTAGTCAGTTAACTCTTCTATCTATTTTGTTAATTGATTTATCTCTTCAGTTAACTCATTCTTCTATTTTATTAATTCTTCTCATGCAAAATAAAGCAAGACACATGTCCTCTTCCTATTCACTCACATCTCTCAAGTATCCTCTAACATTGATCTTCTTGTTCTTTCTATACCATTGATCTTCTCTCTCCCAAGTCTATAAGTACAACCCTATTCCTCCATTTCTATCATCCAAGCTTTTAGTAAACTTACTCTATAGGAATTATAGCACGCCTTTGGCACCAAACCATTCCATAGCTTGCGATCACCCTTTTATCATTGCAATTGTGTTGAAGAATCTCTTCATTGCAAACCTATCACAGCCATTCCGAGTTGACATCTTGGAAAATAGCAAGGAAGTGCACCTTCTAAGGGCCATATTCATACACAAGATCATTTGAGATAGGTGACCAATGGAAGCCATGAAGTAAAGAGGTTTGCAAGGTTTTGTTCTTTGTTTGTTTGATCTTCTTTTTTCTTATTTCATCGAGTTATTGGGCATTATTGATATATTTGATTATTCATTCCAATTTTCCCATAACATTTTTGGCTCCCACCCTGGGGCCCTGCCCCAATTTAACCTCAAAACTAAGTTTTTGTGCATTAGGTTCCGTACATAGGAGGATTCTACACATCTGATCAATTCTAACACGCATCTGAGCTCTGTTTCAGTGCATTTGGTCTTTCAATGCATAAACCCCCTAACGTTACGCATATGTGCTCTTTTACGATGCATTTACTTATTCTGCGCATATACTCTCTGTTTCTGTGCTTTTGACCTCAGTCTCAGTGCTTTTGTAATCCTATACATTTGTTGTTTGTTTCTACACATCTGATCTATGTACCTACGCATATGATTCTTATGGTGAATATTTGAGTTTTCTTGTGATTTTGTTAATGCTAACACTTTTTCGTAGGAATATTCTCTGATCTACTTGTAGGTTAGGGGTTGGTCTAGTCATATAGCTGCATTTGTTAACTCATCTCTTGATCTAAAAGGAAAGTAAATGGATGTTCATGCAAATATCATTTAGCTCTAACTAGGAGGATTGTAATTTGATCTTGTTGCATCAACAACTTGAATTTAGTCCCAATGCTAGGAGGATAAAATTGAACCATTGCTATCTTGCTCTCAAAGTTAACAGATTGTGTGTGTGCCCAAGTAGCTAACTCATTTAGTTGTTTTCATTTTAATTAGGGGAAAAGAACCACTATTTATCATTCTTTTGGAATGATACTAGGCCTATGCTCTCCCCTATCTTGGGTGACCAAAATGCCAGACATATCATTTCACATGTTTTTCCTTTAGAGAGGCCTGCCTTTGGATATCCTTCCATCCAAGTGGGAATGACCTTAAGTGGTAACAAGCTAAAGCCAAGCTCTGCCTAGCCACTATAAATAAATTGTGCTTGGAGTGAAAGCTTCATGTAATGAGTGTTGTTTTGTTATACCGGCAGCCAACCTCCCCCAAAACCCTCCAAGGCACAACCCTTGAAGGCTGGGAGACTCCATAATGGAGAGTATCACTGCCACACATATAACCACTCGAACAGTTGCACTTACTAATCATCCTTTGTTTTTAGTAGCCAAAAACCCCTATAAGCTGGTGTAGGGAAGGGTGATTATCACCTCTCAAAGATGCCTCAACTAGAAATAGTGAGAATTTAGTTTATATTGTCCTAGCCAGTGTAGGATTTGTACTTGCTTTTTAGTCAAAAAGAGTCCAAAAATTACAAAAAAAATAAAAAAACCACGAAATCATTCTTTATGTTTGTTGTGTCTTCTTGCCATAATTGAAAAAATTAGATCAAAAAGACCAACTTGTAGACAAGAAACCAAAAACACTGAAAAACATATCAAAAACTTTGCAAAACTAGTAAAAAAATAGAACTGCGCATTTATCCTGCAGAGCTACACATCTGTGTCAACTTCCTACGCATTTATAATATGTTACTATGCATTTATCTTTTACCAGAGTTACACATTTGTCTTGACTTGCTGCGCATATACCTTCTATTTCAACGCATCTATAGCTATGCATCTAAGATAGTGAGCTTTTCCACATCTTTTGAGAGAAAATTTTTAGCATTTCTAGATACCCATTTCAGCCTTGTTCCAATTTTGAGATCAGATTTACTATGGAGTCACTTCTCCCATCCATTTCCATAGCAATACCTCTCTTTTGTTAGTCATCTTATCCACCTTCTACCAGGTCTTCCCATAAACAAGTCAAAGTATCTATATTAGATTAGCACAAGGCCTTTTTCAGATCATTTCAGATTCAAGTAACCCTAGCAAGTCTCCACAATCAAGGATCAAGCATCCTTTTCTCTTGGAACCTCACTAGTGGTCTTGGTGTAAGACTAGTCTCTACATAGTAAACGAGTATCGACTATCCTTACTTGTGGCTATCATCTTGTGTCGACCAACTTACTTGGAATCATTGATCAAAAGAGTCCCTTGTTTGAGTCTCGTCACCGTAAGTATCCCCTTCTCACCAACCTACACCAACACCTTACCAAAATCTCTAGTTTCACCCCACTTCTTCCCACATCACCTTGCATAGTCTTAACTATATCCCAAACACAAAAACATCTTGAAATGGCTGAAACATCTGACCACATTGTATCCCCTCATGACAGTGATGAGGAAATCTCTCATGAGGAGTACCAAGGAGCCCTCCAAGATCAAAAATTTCAATGCATGATGGACAAAATACTCAACGAGGACCCTCAAAAGTACTTTCTTCATCTTGCAACCCAAGGACTTAAACTCCCCACAGACTTTGATCTCAACAAACTTAAAGAGACCGTAGAAGAAGAGACTCATGAAAACCACACTAGTGAGGATAAAGGAAAGAAAGTCACAGACCCAAATACACCTATGGAAGCATTGAAGAAACAAATTGAAGGCATAACACAGAAAGTGGCGGATCTCCAAATGGGGCCACCCACTAAACATTACTCCTTGGAAGACATCTCACCGTATCCCTTTGACAAGAGCTAAAAAATGATCCCATTCCCCTTTAGATTTGAAGTACCAAAATTTGACAAGTATAAAGGAAATTCGACAAGTATAAAGGAAAAGGAGACCTAAGAGATCACATTAGGGAATTTAGCACCGCATGCCTAGAAGTAGCTCACAATGACACCTTCCTAATGAGACTATTCCCTAGATCTCTAGGTGGACAAGCCATGGAATGGTTCTCATGACTTCCCCTGGGTATCAAAACTTTTGATGAGTTAGTAAACATGTTCATCACACACTTCTCGTATAACATTGAACACGAAGTTTCCATGCTTGACCTATGTAATACAAAGAAAAAGAGTGGTGAATCCTTCGCCACCTTCTTACAAAGGTGGAGACAACTCGTGAGCAAATGCTCATATCATGTGCCTGAGAAGCAAATAACGGAGATGTTTGTCCACAACCTTAACCCAGATCTAAGTTACGAAATCCAAATTCAATGCCCTACCTCATTTATGAAAGTCATTGAGATGGGATTATTTATCAAGAAAGATTTGATCGCTAAGGGGCAAATAAAGTTGGACAAGGACACCCCTAATTCTAACTACACCATGGACAAGTCAAAGTTTTGGACAAAGAACAAAAATATCATCAATGATGGAGTAGCTGATGCCAAAGTAGCGGCTCCCAAACAACAACCAATCTTCACTCTCAAAGGATAGGCAAGCAATGCTACACCAAACAAAACCTTCTCTCACAAGCCAAAATAATGGTTCACCTTCGTTCCTAGACAAAAATTCACACCGCTAGGGGAGTCCCAGGAGTCTGTATTAGGAAAGCTATTATCTAACAATGAGATCACTCTCCCCGCGACTAGCGACTATGAGCCTCAAGTAAAACCTCATTATTTGAAAGACACTAATTTATGTGAGTATCATAGAGGAAGAGGCCATAAGACCAATGAATGTATCCATCTGAAACACGTCATTCAAGATATACTTGACCAAAATTAGGTAGGCACTAAAGAACATACCTCTAACAAGACACATGTGGCATACAAGGATCCACTCCTGAACCACGATAGGCCATACAACAACAACAATAACAACCATAACAGGTAGAATCAGAATAACAAACATAACAATGCTAACTATGAGAATGTGCCATTTGATTACACAGTTGACTACATATCAGAGCACATCCCACAAGTCAATGTGGTCACATCCAACCAATAGTCAGGACCCAACAAAACTGATTGCAAAATCATCACCCATAGTGGTAAGGTCACATTAAACATGCTTCCTCCAAGGTTGTCGCCTTCTTCGTCTAACTCCCCTAAGTACAGTGTCATAGACCAACTTCAAAAAACTCCTACCCACATATCTATCTTAGAGTTGTTTTGTCTGTCTACCTCCCACAAGGAAATTCTTGATAAAGCCCTAGTGGAAACAACTGTACCCATGAACCTGGTCCAAGAGAAGTTTCAAGCCATGGTAGGAAATCTAATCTCCTCTAGCACCCTATCATTTACCGAACAAGATGATCTATTAGTATCCTAGCCCCATAACACACCCTTGCATATCATCGCCTTCATTCATAAACACCATATCAAATGAGTTCTCATTGATGGAGGAGCTGGTTTAAACATTTGCAGGCTCAAGCTAGTCCTTACATTGGGGTTCTCAGAAGTTGTAGTGGATCCTAGGAAAAAGATCACTATTAAATCCTATGATGAAGAAGAAAGAACTACAAAAGGAACAGTGGTGTTACTAATATAGATTGGACCAGTAATAAAGGACATTGTTTGCCAAGTCCTAGATAGGGAGATAGCCTCTAACATCCTCCTAGGAAGACCTTGGATTCATGCCATGAAAGCTTGCCTTCTACCTACCACCAATGCATCAAATTTCCTCATAACAGAAAATAGACCACCATCCAAGATGATCCGGATCCTTTTCAACATTGCAACTTCATCCGCTCAAAGCCTAATTGCATCATTCCCAACAATAGAGCCTCCACATCCCCCATCTCATAGCATGATTCTACCTCTGAAGCTTCCTCATCCAAGTCCAAAGAGCAAAAAATCACAATCAAAGAAACAGGGGTAGGGGAATACTCCATCAAGCACAACCTCAACTTAGCCAAAATGCCTCTATCTCCAAGATCCTTTAGGTGACCTACACCTTTTCCAAAGCCATCAGCTCCTCCCAAACCTCCCACAGCTCCCTTTGTAAAATGGGGGACCCTATCAGATGAAACTGAGGAAAGAGATGTCTTGCAATGGCTCTACACAGAGGAAGATGACACACAACAAGAACCACCTAAGCTCCCAATGGAAGTCTATGGGCATGGTGAGTCTATCTAACACAAAATGGGTTATGAAGGACAAGGTCCCATTGGCATAAGAAAAGAAGAAATAATATAACCCATCCAAGCCTCCTCCTCATTGGAAAGAAATACAAGAGGACTAGGATACAAGGACAAAGGCAGAGCTAAGGCTAATGCTTGTTTTGTAGAACAGATCCATTCCCTACAAGAAGACAGTGACACAGACTCCAATGAGTATGAGTGGGAGGAACTCATAGAGCACTCCTATGAGGACAAAGGAGTTGACACCATTCAAACCTATAGCCCCTACCATGAGGGACAAACACTAACGCATAGACCATTGGAGTGTGATTCACCAATTCCTGAGAGTATGACTTTCGAGGAAGGTCAGAGTTTCATCGCAATAAACAATCTGGAGGGAAGTACCATCTCGGATCTTATCCTTACCAATCTGAATCCTACTCATATATCCATTCAAACTATCACACCCAATGAATCAAATCTATCTTCCGATTCCCTCCCCCTTGTGCATCCTAAACTTATCGACTGGGATTTATGAGGAACCCTACAACTAGACATGTTCCAAAATGATGATGCCTATATTGACTACATGAAACTTAGGGACCACCTACCTATAGGAGATCATAAAGCTAGCTTCACCATTGAACTCAACACTGTGGCTTATTTTGGAGAGGGTGCCAAGCCTTCCAGTCACAAAAACATAAAAATAAAAACTAGATCTGATGGTGAAAAATGCTCTACGGCAGTATCAGATCCCAAAATAGTAAAAAGGATGCATTAGATGGTGAAAACCTCTTTGAGGCACTAGATGATGGAAGGCTTGACACTCTCCCCAATGACATGTACCAGGAGAAGTCTTAGATTGTTGTGGAACCTACAGAACCTGTCAACATCAGAACAAAGGAAAATCCCAAGATCATTCACTTTGCAAAGTCTCTATCTCCACCAGAAAAGACAAAATTTGTACCATTCTTTAAGAAGAAGCAAGTCAACTTTGCTTGGTCATACGCAGATATGCCCAGTTTAGATCCAAATTTGATCCTACATCATCTTCCACTAGATCTAGGAGTCAAACCAGTCAAACAGAAGCTCAGGAAGATGCATCTGCACATTGTATTACTAGTAAAAGAGGAACTCAAGAAACTACTGGATGTAGGGTTCATCAAGGCAATAGATTATCCAGAGTGGGTATCCAACATAGTGCCAGTATTAAAATCTAATGGCAGAGTCAGATTGTGCAATGATTTCTAAGATCTAAACAAGGCTTGCCACAAGGATGGCTTGCTGTTACCTAATATTGACATCATAGTCGACTTGACAGCATGACATACCATGTTATCTCTCATGGATGGCTTCTCAGAGTATAATCAAATCAGGATAGCACTAGAAGACCAACATAAAATGGCTTTAACTTGTCCATGGGGCACTTTTTGCTAGAATGTCATGCCATTTGGGATAAAGAATGCTAGAGCAACATACCAACATGCTATGACGACTATCTTCCATGATATGATGCATGTCACAATGGAGGACCATGTGGATGACATCCTTGCAAAATCACTAACAAGAGAATCACACTTGGATGTACTAGAGAAGGTCTTTCAGAGACTGGAACACTTCAAAGTTAGGTTGAATCTGAAGAAATCTGTGTTTGGAGTCACCTCCAGCAAGCTCTTAGGCTTCATTATATTAGCAAATGGGATCGAAGTGGATCCTGCCAAGGTCAAGGCTATTATAGAAATGCCACCACCAAAGAACATCACTCAACTGCGGTCTCTACAAGGTACGTTATAGGTAATTCGTTGGTTTATCTCACAAATGGCAGACAAGTGTCAACCTTTTACTCACCTATTGCACAAAAACATACCATTCAGATGGGATGAAAAGTGTGAGGAAGGATTTTGAAAGCTAAAGGAACACCTCATGAATCCACCTATTCTAATACCACCTATCCAAGGTAAGCCTCTATATCTATATATATATGCTACACCAATAGCTCTCAGAGCCCTATTAGCACAACAGGATTATGAAGGCAAAGAAAGGGCTATCTACTACATCAGTCGCACATTGGTGGGCTAAGAATTGCAATACTCCCAAATAGAAAGATCGTGTCTTGCTGTGGTTTTTGCTTCCCAAAAACTACGACATTACATGCTAGCACATTCAATCAAGCTTATTGCAAAGATAGATCCACTAAAATACCTATTAAGAAAAGCAGCTCTGATAGGCTGCCTAGCCAAGTGGGTAATGCTGTTAAGTGAATATGACATCAAGTATGTAGAAACGAAGGCTATCAAAGGTCAAATCATTGCCGATCAGTTAGCAGAAGCACCATTGCAGGATATCACACCAATGACGTTCAAGTTTCTAGATGAAGCCATATTCAGTATCACAACACACTCATGTAAACTCTACTTCAATGGATCCTATACAAACCATGGATCGGGGCAGGAATCTTGTTGGTCACTCCTCAAGGTGACACCATACCTAAGTCTTATCATCTGCTATTCCCATGCGCAAACAACATAGTAGAGTATGAGGCCTTGGTCATTGGTCTCAAAATGGCAACAAAATGGAAAATAAAGAGCTACATGTCTATGGCGACTCCCAACTGGTAATCAATCAAGTCAACGATGACTATCAGACCAAAGATGACAAGTTAATCCCATACAAGTGTATGGTCGATGACTTTAAAGAGTACTTTGTGATCATCTCCTTTGAGCAGATACCTCGCATTGAAAACAAAGCAGTAGATGCAATGGCAACCATTGCCTCGCTCCTCGAGATCCCAGAGAATGAGTCACGGTATGAGTTCTTGGTGGAGTCAGTTAGGCAACCAGCATATGATCTTCTTAAAACACACTCCATATGCCTATTAGTTGAATCTCATTCACCCTTGTATGGTAAGATTTACACTTACCTCAAGGATAACACCCTACCACCTAACTTGTCTTCTAACCAATGTCAAACCTTCATTCGCCAAACCTCTTGATACACCATTATCTCTGATACCCTATAGCACTAAGGTTTGGATGGTACTTTACTCTGATGTTTAGAATGGGAAAAATCTCAAACCACCTTACAAGACGTGCACAAAGGAATTTGCGGAACACACTCTAGTGGTCCTTCTTTAGCTAAGAAACTCATGCGTTTGGGATACTATTGGCCAAACATGGAGATCAATTCATATGAGTTTGTTAAGAAATGCAAGTAATACCAGATACATGGAAACCTCATCCACCCACCAGCTCAAGAGCTACAACCTTTAATGACACCTTGGCCCTTTTGTCAATGGGGACTCAACCTTGTGGGCAAAATCCACCCTCCATCATCTAACGGCCACAAATTCATACTAACTGCCATTGAGTATTTTACTAAGTGGATTTACGCCATTCCACTCACCAATGTCATAGGAAAACAAATTGCCTCTTTCATCCTTGATTACCTCATTTGCAGATACAAAATTCCCTCATCCATAGTCACGGATAATAAAAGACCTTTCAAGAACTAGGATGTCCAAGAGATTTGTGACAAATTCAAAATCCAACAAAATGATCCTGAAAATCCTCAAGAAAACTGTCAATGATGTCGGTCGTGATTGGCACATACAACTAAATCCTGCTCTGTGGGCCTATTGAACCAGTATACGCACTCCCATAGGTGCTACCCCTTATGCCCTTGTCTATGGATCAGAAGCCATTTTGCCCATCGAGGTCAAGTTACCATCTTTAAGGGTGTCATTAAAAGGTCTTATCACTGATGAAGACTACAAAGTTTCCAGATTGCAAGAGTTAGAGTTATTAGAGGAAAGGAGATAGAACACTTTCAATCATCTCAAAGCCTATAAATAGAGAATGTCATGAAGCTAAAATCACAGGGTCCATCCAAGGGTATTCAATGTTGGTGATCTCGTACTCAAGGAAAATCCCCGCAATCAATAGGATCGAGAAAAGAAAGGTAAGTTTGAACCCAACTGGCTTGGTCCTTATGTAATCATTGATGCCTATGGATCAGGAGCATATCAGTTGGCAACATCAGAGGGTGAGTTGTTCGATGACCCAATCAATAGTATGCATCTTTGCCAGTTCTATACCTAAGAGAACCCCAATGTAAGGGGGACAAAAACTCAAAAAAGCAAAAAAAATTAAAAAATCAGAAAAAAGTAAAAAAAATAAAAAATACAAAAACAAACAAAAAAATCATCCTTTGGTGAAAACCTGGCAAATAGGTCCCTTGGATAGGTACCATGATGAAAACCTGGCAAACATGCGTCATGTCTACTTGTAGCTTTCGTGCAAATAAAAGCAAGTGGTGAAAACCTGGTAAATAGGTGCTCCTTGTAATAAATCACTTCCTGCATCTTTGGGAAACCAATCACCTTGTGTCCTTTCCTCCTACCATCGTGTCTCATCCGATCCATATCTGTTCCACAATAGAAACCTAATGATAACCTATCATGGTTTGATACTTTATCTCTTTTGTTGCCTTATCAACTAAGGTCTTATCTAGTATCCTATCCATAGTGTTAGCCTAGCATAGCGTCTGTCATCAGTATCATAGGGTCAACCCCGAACTACACTGCCTCTACGTCATCACATATGCAAGGCCATTATCAATGCATCCTCTTGGCTTCTCATCCATCCTATATCTTGTCATCTATCCTCTAGTCCATCCGCATCCATGGTCCAAGTCCCGAACTACATTGCCTCTGCATCGTCACGTAGGCAAGACCATTGTTAATGCACCCCCGAGGCACTAGGTCAGTCCCTTAGGGTCCATTTCACCAATAAGGATTGTGGTACCTTTCACTAGACACAAGTGTGAGCAAACAAAGCTCTTTTCCAAACAAAGGTTTTGACGCAAGACATCAACCTATCCAAAGCAAAGCAAAAACAAGAGAAAAATGATCTAAATGATTCTATCTAAATTAGGGTAAGAAAGATACACCTAAATGCAAGAATGTTTTGTGTCGATTAGTTGCGTCTTAAAGTTTTCACTTTTGTTATCATGTTTCTTATGCTACTCAAGGATGCCAAAAGCTAGAGATGCTATGATGGGGGCACGATTCTTTTCTTTATTTGCTGCTTGTGGATTTATCTTTAGTAATGTGAAGCCTTGTCTAAGGACATGATCAACTCAAATGATCATCGAGGACATCAGAGGATTAACATGAAACAGGTATAATCCTTGTCTGTTGATACACAAGAAATACTCAAGTCATCTCGGTTCAATTATACCTAGATGCTTGTATTAACTTGCTAAATCAAAATCCATGTAAGCGATGCTCAGGTCATCATGGTTTAATTATACCTAGATGCTTGTATTTTCTTACAACATTTCAAAAACACAAAAAACAAAAAAGCCCAATAATGAAATAAGCAATTCAAAATACTTGCAATACTAAGGAAAATACCATTTGCATCCAGAAAGCATTCATATCCCATGCAATAAAAATTCTATACATAGTATCAATGTTTACAGTTAAAATCTTGTGATCCTCTCGTCAATTCATCCATTCTTCCTACCTTTGTCCAGTCAATCTGAGCAGTGATCCAAATGCAAGTCCATCCTTAATCCATACCAATCGAGTCAAGTCAATCTTGCCAAATGATCCAATCACAATCAATGGTCTTGATCCTTGTCTGGTCGTAAACCAACTCAATTAGTCAGAATTATCAGTGGGATGTATCTTTCCCACACCTATTGTGTTTCTCTAGGGATCTATCATTCCCTGCCATGACACCACTATCCTTTGTGTTGCTCTAGGGATCTATTGTTCCCCACAATGACAACACTATTGTATATCATTATCGATTAATCATTGGTTTATAGCTAGATAGGGGCAATACCTTGTTTGTTCTTGTATCATTTGTGCATACTTTCTTGCTTGCTTGCGTGTTATCATTTTATCTTGCATCACATGTCATTCAGCTCATTCTTTATCTGTTATTCTTACGTCCTCCATTTTTCTTCAAACCTAACCTATTTTTTTCACCTTCTTCATCATGAGATTGTTTGTCTCACACCCCTCAAACCTTCCTTTCTGTCCACTCTCTCGAGGGGGCATCCTATCGTCGTTAAACCTATACCAAGGGCAAACTGAGACATGTATCATTATCAAAAAATCTTATTCTTTGAAACAACATGATGAAACACATTACATCAAAGAGGGGCAAAATGTATACACCTAAAAATGACACGACTTTGTCCAAATAAATATTCTTAATATTTATTTAAGTCTAATTCCCCTATCAATAAATAAATAAATAAATTTATTTATTTGATTCATCTTCTTCCGAACAATTAAATAAAATTATTTTTTAAATTAAATTCTTAAATTTCTCCAAATCCTCCAACAAATTAAATAATACCAATTATTTAATTGTTTCTTCCAATAATATCTTCTCTAAATTTAAATAAATTAAATATTTATTTAAGTTGTCCATTTCTTCTAAAAATTGGGTTATCTCTAAATATAATTCAATCCTTGTGCACATGCAATTAAATATTCTAAATATTTAATTGAGCTAAAATATCTTCTCATCCTCATGCAATTTCCATCCTTTAGTTCTAGTCAGTTAACTCTTCTATCTGTTTTGTTAATTGATTTATCTCTTCAGTTAACTCATTCTTCTATTTTATTAATTCTTCTCATGCAAAATAGAGCAGGACACATGTCCTCTTCCTATTCGCACACATCTCTCAAGTATCCTCTACCGTTGATCTTCTTGTTCTTTTTATACCATTGATCTTCTCTCTCCCAAGTCTATAAGTACAACCCTATTCCTCCATTTCTATCATCCAAGCTTTTAGTAAACTTACTTTACAGGAATTACAGCGTGCCTTTGGCACCAAACCATTCCATAGCTTGCGATCACCCTTTTATCATTGCATTTGTGTTGAAGAATCTCTTCATTGCAAACCTATCACAGCCATTCCCACTTGACATCTTGGAAAATATCAAGGAAGTGTACCTTCTAAGGGCCATATTCATACACAAGATCATTTGAGATAGGCGACCAATGGAAGCCATGAAGTAAAGAGGTTTGCAAGGTTTTGTTCTTTGTTTGTTTGATCTTCTTTGTTTCTTATTTCATTGAGTTATTGGGTATTATTGATATATTTGATTATTCATTCCAATTTGCCCATAAAAAAAGCTGCTCGGCCTTGGCCTCGAGCAATGTCTTAAGATGATATGATAATAAAAATTGGGCTTGTGTCATGCCCACATTTCCCATGTGGTCACGACATGCAATCACGTGTCAAGTCCACATTAATCATGTGGTCATGACATAAAATATCAAAAACGTTTCCACGTGTCCCTAGAAACCCCCTCGCATGCATCAGCGTGCTCGGTGGCAATACACATAAGACATAAACATGTCAATCGATACTTAGGGAAGATTGTCTACCTGCGCAATCCCATGCATGATGATAACCGACTAGGGGGCTATGTGATGCAAGAAGCGTTGTTACTAGGGTTAGGATCGAATGGAATCGAACCCTAAGTTTCCTAAGTGAGCAACATGATTCCGCAAGGAGTCAAAATCCAACCCTAATTCCAGAGCACAAGATAGATTAAAAATGCACCTTTGTGAAAACTAATAATTATACGGTAAAATATTTGTTAACTAAAGTCAAGGGAATTTCATTTAAATTAACTGCCCTAAGTCTCAGAAAATATTGGCAGCATAATGTGTTATTAACATTTGAAATAAATATTTTAAAAATGTCTTCCTCTAAAATATTTATGAGAAAAATTAATAAAAAGATTAAATTAAATTTACCTAAATAACCTTATAAAATTTTCCACCCGATAAATTGAAAGTCAAAATAAATAAAATTATTAAATAATTAAATCCCAAAATAATAAAGGTCTACGAATAAATATAATTCCAACAATTATATTTATTCAATTAAATCAATATATAACGTTATAAAATTTGCCCTCCATTTAATAACTCATTAAATTAAATAGAACAATATAAAATATAATAATATAACCCAACTAATAAAAAAATAGCCCAACAGTTAAATTTATTCTAATAAGTCAAATGTAATCTCCCTAAAAGTTAGAGGACTTAAGGGTAATAACCTCACCCTACTAAATAAATTATAATACAATTATATGGTCCCACTAAAAGTATTAAATATAATATTCCCAAAAAGAAAACAAATCAATTTTTTCCCAACCCATAAAAATCAAAAAGTAATATTAAGACAGATAAAAGGATTTCCAAATTAAATAAATCAAAACCCACTAAAAAAAGGATTAATTTAGAATCCTAAAAATTAAAAGGCATAAAAAAGATAGAAAAAGCTCACATAAAATGCTAACTACATTATCCCAAAATTTTAATAGAACACATGAATTAAAACCCATCAAATTAAATTACAAATCCCAAGAATAAGGCTCACTAATAAAATAATTTCAACAATTAAAATTAATTGAACTTCAAGGTAAAATCCTTTCAAAAAGAATTAAAACACTATACCCAACTCAACAAAATTAATCAACAATAATAAAATATAAAACGAGATTGCCCAACCTAATTAAATTAAATCTCCCTAGAAAAATCTAAAGGCTAGGATTAAAATTAATTAAATTCCACCCACTTAAATATCTCAAGGGGATAAAATTAAAACCATTAACACTTCTATTACACTACCAAATAAAAAGTTACGCAAAAGATATTAATAAAATTAAATTCCCACTCTCATGAAAATGACCCACTTAAAAATCCCTCAAAGGAAAAATAATAATAAAAGATTAAAATGAGAAGGGGATGGAAAATCACGTGCAAATGAGAAATGAATAAATTAAATAAACTTAACTAAATTTCCCACTCATCTTGCAACCCTAAAATCTCTCCAATATTTTATTAGTTTATTTTTTGAAAGCCCTAACCCTATCTATTCTTTTCTCTCATCTCTTTCTTTTCTTTCATTTTGTTGCCTCCATTTTGTTTCTCTGATTTTCTCTCTTGCAGGTTGGGTTTTTTTTTCCATCAATGGCCGCCATGGATTTTTGTACAGAGGTATATACCTTCTGTATATACACATGGGCTTCATTTTTTGTTATATATATATATATATATATATATATATAGCAAAAATCTAAAACTATATATTTTAATTATATACATTTAGCAAAAATCTGAAACTATATATATTTTTGTTTGAACATATTTGTGTGTATATACATATGTATATAAATAAATATATACATTTAATATAAATTTGAAAACTTGTAGATCAAAACTAGAGAGCACCATATATTATTTATAGATAATAAATATTGGTAAGGGCGCTGCCCCTTTGTTTTCTGCAAGTCCAAATTTCATATGAAGTGATGGAAGGTTTTAAAGGGGGGATGGGGCGGGGGTGGCGAGGAGAGGTGGGGGGACCATCCCTCACACCTATCTCTAAATCAGTGTGGGGTGGGGGCCCATCCCCAAATATTTTCTTTTGTTTAATAAAACTCCAAACCCTATGCTAATTCCAGGGTTCGGCCATATCACTCCTACAGTTATTTTTTTATTCTGAGCAGTCTAACATTAATTATTATCTGGTGTAAATTTTATTTTAACCAGTCTCAAATATATATTCAGGTTTATCAGTGGAGAAATAAATGCATTTAAAACCAGAATATATATATATATATATATATATATATATATATATATATATATATATATATATATATATATATATACTTTTCATATATAACATATATATATATTATATCATATAGTTAACCATAGTCATATAAATTTAAGCAAATTATTCAGATTTGAAGACTTATAATGACTATTTGAATATACAGTTTTTAAGAAAAGAATAAATAAAATAGAATGTTATTTTTTTTTACAATAACTAAAATGGAATAATATATTTTTTTTGAGCAGCTAATCTAAGAATAACCAATCATATAATTTGTTTCTTTTAAAACAACAAGAAGAAAGCGACAATTATATTCTTTTTATAACAAAAAGAAAACAAACAACAAGCATTTGAGTAGGAACATTTTTCTAAGGTTCATAGAATAAATTTCACTTAATTTTCTTTCTGCTCTAACCTTTCTACTTGGCAATTATTTTACACAAAAAATAACAAGTACATAGGGCAGCAAGAAATATTTAAAACCACAACAATAATGAATCCATTACAAAGGCAGATTCACTTGCATACATAGGAAATAGTTTACATTTCTCCATTCCAACATAAGAGTACAATATTGACAACAAATACATTAAGGCCTCCAAGGCCATGGCTCTCAAACAGCCAATACAAATAATGTAAATAATGCTGAAATAAACTTTTTCTCCAAAACTCCAAGGGTCTAAAATGATCTGCAAAATATAAACACAAAGAAGGGGAACCAAGGCCATGCAAATCACCCAACTCCCTACCATAGACCCACTAGTGGGTCAGCCCCAAGCTAGGGAGGTAGTTCTCACATGGGATTCTTTTCACACCACAACAATGAAATTCCAACACAAAATTTCACCCACAGATTTGCACAAAACTAAACTCATTACAATGAGTTTTGAGGGGTAGGGGAGTGGACCCCTGAACTCAAGAGGTCACTCCAACTCAAAAATCACAATACCACAAGGCTTCAGGCCAAAATAATACCTCCATAGAACTCAAAATCACCATGGCACTCTTGCCATCCAAAATACTCCCAAACACCATAGAATGCCCTCAAGGCTATAAATAGAACACTAGGAGGTGACCTTGAGGAGGTTCACTCTCTCCCACCCCATACAAGTTGAGCCTTTTCTCCAATGGAGATGCTCTCACCAACACCCAAACCCACACAAAAATAAAATAACACCCAACACACAAATTTCAAGCACACAAACAAAATGAAAATAAGCATAAGGAAATGGCTATTGCTTCAGGGCTTACCTTAAGAGCCCAATAATGGAAGCACGTTTGAAGAAGAGCTCCAAGCTTCTCCAAGTCTCCAAGCTTCCAAAATTTCTCCAACACTTCCCAAAACCTCTAAAAATAGAAACAAATTTCAAAAAGCAAAGAACCCCCAACTCCTCTCCAAGAAGAGATAAAATAGGCCTTCAAATTTGGCCCTGAAGAATGAGAAGGTGACACTTGTCACCTTCTCCTTCCTCATCCCATGCCACTTGCAAGGGAGAAGGAGTGTGAGGGTGTCACCCTCTAATCCATTAAAACCCTCACCCTATCCACTTGTGCTTTCACACATGTGTGAGAGACCAAGTGGAGAGGTGGTAACTCTCCTCAAGGCTCCATAAGGATAAGGGATGACACATATCATCCTCTTATTCCTCCAAGAGAGGCCTCTTCCTCCAAGATGCTCTCACACGTGTGTGAGAGTCTTGGAGGAATATCCCACACACTTGGAGGTCTTGAAGACCCCCCAAGTCTTCTTTGTGGAGGAATCCCCAATCTTTGGGAAGAGAGATGAGCCTTTTCCAAGGCATGACTCATCTCCCACCCTTAGCCATTTTAAATTTCGTCACATTTACTAAACCCAAGTTTAGAGTGACTAGAAGTGAGTTACCCTAGGGTTTAGTAAGTCCAAATGGACCCTAGACCCTAGGGTTACCACCTAGGGTAAGTTTGAACTCATAAACACTTAGGGAGGTGTAAAATCACTTTAAATGGCCCATAAAAAAATAACATCAAATGGTGTAAACCAAAACATAAATTTTACAACATATGATTTTAAATCAAATAAAAGGGTGAACTAGGCCAAATAATTAAATCAAGCATATACGAAAACATAATTCAATCAAACGTGATCATCATCCCTCTTTGGAATGGATTGGCTTAAAAAGGGATTACATAAGTGTGAGAACTGCCTCTGATTTTTTGTGGCCTGGAAAATCACCTGCGCAACTCAATCAAATGGTCAATCCAACATAGATAAATCATAGCCAAAGCAACATAAATTAATAATCATGTCATTGCATAATTCATACACAACATTAATCAAATCATATCATAATTAAGATTCACAATTGCATTTTCTATCTAGTATCTCAGAATCATAATAAATAACAACTCCATAAAATGATCTCATAATCCACATCAATAATAATCATCAAATGTATCTCACATGTCTAGCATCATAAGAGCATCAAAATGGAATCTAATCGAATAACCACATAACTAATCAAAACTAATCCAAATCAGGAGATATAGTCTAAATCTGCATAATGGAAATCAATAGTCTCTAAATGTCTGAAAATGTCTCCAACTATAATGTAAAATGATCAAAATAGGAAAGTGAAATAAGTTGGCCTCACAGCTCAGCCATAGGCCTAGAGTGAAATATAGTCAAAAGAAAGTAAAGCTAGTGTGGCTCAACCTTGGCCATGAGCACACACAGTCAAAAGAGAATAAAGCTAGTATGGTTCGGCCTCTGGCCACAAGCACACAACACAGTCAAAAGACAGTATAGAAAATATGGGTTGGCCCTTGGCCTTGAGCCTCGCAATGAAAATGCATTCAAAGATTAGCTGTGTTGTAAGGCCTTGGCTACTCAAACATATAATGATGATGAAAATTCCACAGTGATAGATAATACGGAAATACACTCATTACCTGAGTGGATTTCTCACTACAAAAGAATACACAGTTTGACCCATTGTCCTTTCCTAGACGTCCTTCTAGAAATCATAAAGCAGAGCTCTCTTTCTTTTCTATCAAATCCCCAAAAAACAAGATTTTTCTTAAACTTTTCCCCAAACAAAAAAAGCATAGTCTCCCTCAAAGACTCCAAGGTTATGTCCTTATCCAACATGCATGACTAAAAACATGGAGAACTACCACCATCAACCAAGGTGGTGAGAGTGGCTTCTCCATTCGACCAACCACCTCAAGAAGGTCCGCGAGAGCAAGACACCTATCAACCTATGGTGAGCTCAAAGCTCCGACAAAATAATACCATCAACAACAAAAATAATAATAAGCATAGTAACATGGCTTGATATGAAATATCGACTTTATAATATTATTATGCACAACCATAGGATGTTGTGAATACTTATATTATCCAAAATTGTTGTTATTCGACGACACCTCCTTCATGGAGATAGATTTATTGAGTAATTTAGTGATCGAGGACCGCTCTCCCTTCTTTGCTAAGGATAGAGAACAAGACTAACACTCAACTTGATTTGACGTTCCAAAAATGTTGTTAGTCAAGTCAAAGCAACATTGTCGAAATGACTGAATCAACAAGTTGCCTAAAGGGAAAAACAACTTATCAAGTCAAGCGAAACTTACACAAAATTGCAAGGCTCAAAAGGACATAAAGTCTAACACTTAGATGGCTAGCAACCTTCTCATTTTACAACATCTATTCCTTCCTCCTGGATGATACTCTCCTTCCGTCTTTGGAAGATGATCACTTTCCTGATCCAACTCACGACCAGAAAAATCATGATCAGTGCATCATAATATGATCGATAAATCATAATAATTAAATAATCATTTAAATATAGAATCTCTTAACTAACATTCATAAGAAGCAATGATTAATTTAACATTTCCACAACATCATAATCCAACTACTAATTAATCCTCCTAATTACCATGTAAACATAAGATTAAGCTAATCACAGGATAGGGATGTAACATATTCCCCCTATAAGAATCATTGTCCTCGATGATATACTATTTTAAAGTCAAATTCACATAAAAAGAAAATGTTTCATGAGCATGATAAATAAGTTTTTCAAAAATGATGAGGAAATCTAGCATGAAAGTCATCATAGTTTTCCCAAGTGGCATTTTCCACCGAATATTGGTCCCACTGGACCTTGCACTATGTTATTTCCTTGTTATGTAAGCGTAACTTATGCATTTTGAGCACCTTGATGGGCTCAATCACCACCACTCCTAGGTCTTTCACATGTAGATCATTCCAATCAAGCATAGGAATTTGATTATCAACAACATTAAGTTTTTTCAAATATGAAACATGAAACACATTATGCATCATGGCTAAGGCTGGTGGTAGAGCAATTCTGTATGCCATTGGATTGAATTCTTCCAGTACTTCAAAAGGTCCCACATACTGAGGTGCCAATTTAGACATCTTTCCAAATTTAATGGAAATTTTCTAAGGTTTTACTCTCAAGAGAACTTTCCCTCCCACTGTGAAATGCCTTTCGATGCACTTAGCATCCACATAATGTTTTTGCCTACCGTTAGCTTCTACTAACCTTTTCCTAATCAAACACACTTGTTCTTCCATTTCTGAGAGCATTTTTCAACCAAGGCTAACCCTATCTTCCATCTTATCCTAGCTTATCATCCATACAATGCCTCAAATGGAGCCATCTTAATAACAGAGTGATAGGAATTATTGTAGGTAAATTCCACCAATGGAACATAATCTTCCAAATTGTATTGTTGACTAATGCAATACATCCTCAACAAATCCTCTAACACTTGGTTCACCCTTTTAGTTTGGCCATCCATTTCAGGATTATAAGCAAAGCTTATGTTCAACTGGGTTCCATCCCTATCTGAGATTATCTTCTTAGGAAGGCCATGGAGTCTAAAAACCTCTTGAACAAATTTCCAAGCTATGATGGGTGCTCCATATGTCAAGTTTCTCAGTATAAAATGGGTGGTCTTGGTGAGTCTATCCACCATATCTAAGATAGCATTGTGCTTGTTTCTTGACATAAGTAGCCCTTGCACAAAGTCCATGCTTATAACTTGTCATTTCTATTCTAGAATTTCATGAGGGTATAACAATCCTGCTAGGTGATGATGTTTTGCTTTCACCCTCTGGTATTCTATACAAGTAGCTACAAAATTTGTAGCATCCCTCTTCATTCCTTTCCAAAAATATAAGGGTTTTATATCAGTGAGTAACTTAGTTACTCCAAGATGCCTAGAATATGGTGCACAATGAACCTCTTTCCATACCATATTCCTTAACTCTGCTGAGTTAGGTACATACATCCTCCCTTTAAACCTTAATAACCCATTTGGTTCTAGGTTGAACCCCTCATATTTTGGATTCTACGGATTTTCCTCTAGTGCCTGTTTTACCTACTTGTAGAAATAATCTTCCTTAGATTTTTTGTAACACCTGATTCCTAATTTATCAGAGTGTATGGATATCATAGAGGAGATGTGTCTTCTCATACTCAAATCATCTACCACTCAATTCTCTTTTCCTTAAATGTATTTAATCTCAAAATCATAATCTCAGATGAATTCCAACCATCTCCTTTGGTAGGCATTAAGACGTGGCTGAGTCAATAGATACTTGAGTCCCTGGTGATCTGTTTTAAACTCAAAAGGTTTCCTAAGAAGGTAATGTCTCTGCATCTATAGAGCATGAATAACTTCTGCTAGTTCTAAATCATGTAGGGCATAATTTTGTTCTTAGTTTTTCAGTTTGTACGATTCATACACGATGACTTGTCTATCCTAGACTAGCACACCACCTAAGCCTTCTCTTGAGGCATCGCTAATGACTACAAA
Source organism: Cunninghamia lanceolata (assembly GCA_027924645.1). Classification (NCBI taxonomy): domain Eukaryota; kingdom Viridiplantae; phylum Streptophyta; class Pinopsida; order Cupressales; family Cupressaceae; genus Cunninghamia; species Cunninghamia lanceolata. The sequence continues at coordinate 731,853 of BSBN01001604.1, read as the reverse complement.
TTGACCCTTTGGATCAGGTACTTTCAATATTGGTGCTGAAGTCAATTTTTCCTTTAGTAGGTCAAAGGCCTCCTGGCACTTTTCTGACCATTCAAACTTCTTGCCTTTTCTCTGCAAGGAATTTAGAGCATATGCAATTTTAGAGAAGTTCTACATGAACTTCTTCTAATAACCAGCAAGGGCCCTAAAACTTTAGACCTCATGGACATTCTTTGGTTTTGACCATTCCAAAATAGCCTTAATTTTAGCTGGATCCACAACTATCCCTTTAGCTGAAATTATGTGGCCCAAATATTGTACTTCCTTTTGGAAGAAAGTGCACTTAGATATCTTACCATATAACTTATGCTCTCTCAACCTCTATAGAACAATTCTTAAATGCTGTAAATTCTCTTCCTCATCTCTAGAGTAAATTAAAATATCATCCAAAAACAATAAAACAAATTTGTCCAGGTAATCCCTGAACACACTGTTTGTAAGATTGATAAATGTCATCAGTGCATTCATCATACCAAAAGGTAAGACAATGAATTCATAATGTCCATATCTGGTTCTAAAGGTGGTCTTATGGATGTCCTCATCCTTTAACCTTAGTTGGTGGTATCCAAACAAAAAGATCGATTTTGGAAAACACAGTTGTACCCCTCATTTGATCAAAAAGATCATCAATTTGAGGTAATGGGTATTTATTCTTGATAGTTGCTTTATTTAGCATGCGGTAGTCAATGTACAACCACAAGGTGCCATCTTTCTTTTTCACAAATATGATAGGTGCCCCCCATGGCAACACACCAGGCTTGATTAACCATTTTTCTAGTAATTCTTGTAATTGAGCTTTTAGATCCATTAATTCAGTGGTAGTCATTCGGTAGGGAGCTTTAGAGATAGGTTCTGATCCAAGAATTATATCAATGACAAAATCAAAGGTTCTTTTGGGAGGTAATCTCGATAGCTCTTCTGGAAATATGTCCTTGAACTCATTAAGGAAAGGATATCTTTCCACTTCAGATCTTTCCTGACCTATGGTGTCCATCTCTATCCCTATATGTTTTTGGGATTCATAGAATGTTAACATCTTGGAAGTAAGTTTCCTCTGATTCATCTAATTTGTCCATCTTGACGGTAAAAAGTTGGCGTCCCTTTCTCTATGCCCTTTTCATTTGCAGAGTCAAGATTTGTCTTAGTTGGACTCCCCTAGGTTTCTCTTGCAGAAAAACCTTGTTTCCTATAACATCTAGATACTCAACTATTTTGGCATAACAATCCACTTTGGCTCAATGTCTCCATAACCAGTTTATTCCTAGGATAACATCATACGAGCCTAGTGGGGCTACATAAAAGTTTACTTCTGTAAAGAAACTTGAAAGTTCAATTCTAGCCTCAAACAAACATTGCTCTACCTGAGCCTTGGTGTAATTTGCATATTATATAGAGCAAGTATTTTCCATAAAACTTGTCTTTCTAGGTATTTCATTTGCTACCTTAGGGGAAACAAAACATTCGGTAGCGCCATTATCAATCAAAACTAAAATTGGAAGTCCAAATAGAGTACCTATTGTTTCTATGGGAGTTACTTGGTACTCATCTTGCCTGTTGTCCAAAGCTGCATGAATGCATTGCTGAAATGCCAGTTCTTGTGTGAGTAGAGGATTTCCTCTCGGTTGATCTCCTTGTGTCTTATTAGGACACTGATTGGCATAATGATCTCGGCCACATGTGAAGCACCCTCCAACTAGCCCTCGCCTCTCCTGAGGCTTCCTAGAATTGTCTCCGTTCTTCTTGGATTAATTGTTGCCCTTTTTCTCCCCTTTGGACTTAGTTTGCTTATGCTTGTTCCCTTTATCATGTCTCTCCAAATGATCATGTTTCTTCCCCTTCTTCTTAGAGGGTTGTGAGGATTGAGACCAATTATACCTCTTTTCGTTCCTTTCCCTATAAGTTGACATGACTTTCAGTTTCTGTTCCTATTTGATGGCATTTTCATATGCCTGGTCCATTGTAGTAGGACCATGAACATCAACCTCGCCCACAATCTGGGCATTTAATCCCATATTAAACTTTGGAATACAAAATTTCTCATCCTGTTGGTACTGTGGCACATATTTTAACAATCGGGTGAATTTTTCCCAATATTTATTTATAAACATGTTAGCCTGCTTCAAGTTTTGAAAATCAATAAGTTTCTAGTCATAGAATAGTTGTGGCAACCATCTTTGCCTAAATAGTTCCATGAATCTGTCCCAAGTAAGGCTCATAGACCTCAAGCCCAGTTCCATCCTTTTGTTCATCCACCATGTGGCCACTTCACCAGCTAACTGGAAATCTCCCAAGACTACTTTTATAACCTCATTATAGTTAATTATTTCAAAATATTTTTCCATTTTTGTTAGCCATGCCTCCACGGCATCTCCACTTACGGATCCATCAAATTTAGGAGGCATGACCTTTTTCATGTCCCGGGACAATTCCATAACCATATGGCTCCTCTTGTCCTCCTCCTGTCTAGCCTTGGAGTGATTCTCTCCATGCTCACTATGGCAGGTGTCATTATGATGTATCTCGTCATCACCCCCATCATGAGTATTCTGATTGGGATCTCATTGATCCCTTACCTCATGTTCAAGGGTTCCTACTCTCACTCTTGTCTCTTCAAGCAAGGTAAGTATTCGATCAAGTTTAACCCCTAAGTGCTCAGAAGGTTAACCTTCCTCATGGGTATCTCCCATTCTGGTTCTTATCCAAACCTTTGATGCAATCTACTTCCTAAAGTTTGCAAAGGAGTCACAAATTAGTTTCCATGTTATTTAGTGCATTCATAATACAAATCTATTCACATTCATGTAATCTTTAACAAGAAAGGAAAGATTGTCAAAATTTGCAACTACATTATTGGATTACATATAATCCATCAAAATTACAAAATTTTAATTACACCTTGCTACTGCAAGTCCTTTACAAACTGGGATAAATTCCCATGTTCATTTCTCAACCTTGAGATTTTTTATTTCAATTTTACGAGGTGAGAGTACATGCAAGTACTCCTTCACAACCTCCTTAGATAAAACATAATCCTTAGCATCATTTTGCATATCTGGTGCTTTTGGTGCAGAGGGTTATTCTAATGCTTCAGTAGAGTTAGGGGCAGCCATCCTTTCTACTTTCCTAAACTACTGATTGATGTGTTCCACGGCATCACTGAAGGTTTCCTCATCAGTTAACCATGCTTCTACTAGGCAGCCAGTCTGTTCAAGTTTCTTCATCCGCGAGGCTCATGCCTTCAAGATTCTTTGTTGACGTAGGTAACGTCCATGTTCCATTACCTTCTTTCGAGGTGTTGTTCTAATCATCAAGTAGTGAGCTCATAGGTCCATGTATTGAACCCAGTTCCTCTTATACCATATCTAACATCCTCAATCCATAATCCACTAATTTAACATACCATTTAACTTAATCATGATATAAATTAACCACCTGATTAAGCAATATAAGTTAAACAATAATGCTTCCATAATAATTCATCAATTAATCATGGAATTCAATCAGAATATATTGAAGCTTATAATTTCAATATTCAAATACATATCCTTAGTGAATAATTTTCACTATGCATGCACAAATTATGCTCTAGGCATTAAACATATTGAGGTATACATTACAATTGACCATTATTTCATAAATCAAATATCACTGCATCTAGAACATATGACATCAATCTCCATAAGTCTCAGCTTGTCTCATGCTTGGGAAGGAGAGAATCATCTAGGTGCTTTTCCACCAAAGACAGACTGGCAGTCCCCCACACACCTTCCTATCTAGAAGTGGCCTAACCCTTCATGGAAGGGATAGATATTAGGAAATGATAGATTAGCCATTTGAGTATCTAGTGTTGTGTCCTTCATAATGTCTCACAGTCACACAACTATAGATTCCCTCTAACTATGTATGATGCTTCTGGAGACCATTATGCCATCTGGAGCACTGTGGACCAGTAATCCATGCAGAGACAGTTTCATTACTTTGGCCAAAGTTTTACATACATAGATGTTACATCATGAATGTTGTTGTATGTCCACCACCCAACTTGACTTATAAGCTATCATGTCCTACAATATGTTTAGATTGACCTTTCACTCTAGGTCTAAATAAGTGGGATCCATTCGATACATAGTCCATTCTAGGACGATTGACTCCCCTGGGTTTGTTTTCAACCAACTAGTTTACCTTTTTTAACGAGGAACTAGTGACTCCTAGCCACCACATTCCATTTTTAATCATTACACAATTCGAACCACGTTCACCATTCTAGGTCCATCGTGGTTCACAACATCTAAATAATAATTTATCCTGTAAGATAGAATCATATACATACTATCATGGGTATTCCTTGCCTTTGTTAAATAGCATGATTTACTTTGAGTGATAACTCACATTACCCTTAAAATGTTAGGTAAAAACACTAATCTTACTAAATAAAAGAAAAGGGTAGTTATCATAACAAGCAACCACATACAATAATTATGGTTTTAATTATATCACCTTCTCAGCCGAAGGAACCAAGAATAGTCATGGATATTCTAAACACCAATATTAATCCCCATTCGACCTTTATACAAGAAGCCATCATTTAGTTGAGTGCTATAAGCACTATTTTTCATAAGGTTGTTTTGGCCATCTACAAAGACATCATTAATTCGATGTATACATGCAAAAAATAAAACAAGGTCATGGTCGTGATGGCCTCGAGCCCCATAACAGTGTAAGTCTTGAGTGTTTAATACAACCTTCGTGGCCATAGTTATAATATTACAGGGTGTGTATTGCTATATGGCTAAGCTTTAATAGCCATAGACTATAAGCATAGTTATGAATGAATGATAATATTATGCTCGGCCACCCCAGCCTCAAGCACTATCATAATACAAGAGTGACACTCAGTCTCCATGGCCACAAGCAAAATGAACTACAAAGATTAAAGTTTAATGCCATTCAGCCTCTTGGGCTGAAGGCATAAAGAATAATAAAGATTATGGTTTTAATGTCTCTTAGCCTCCACAGCTTCGAGCAGTGGTAAAGATTTCCACAAAGATTATAATACAATGGCATTTGGCCTGTAAGGCCACTATTTGCAATAAAGATTTCATTGTATGAGCACTTAGCCTTTATGGTCTTGAGAAATGTCTCAAGATGATATGATAATAAAGTTTTGGCTCGGCCATAGGCCTTGAGTGCAATACAGTCAGGGTTAAACATACATAGCTGCTCGGCCTTGGCCTTGAGCAATGTCTTAAGATAATATGATAATAAAGATTGGGATTGACCATAGGCCTAGAGAGAAATACAATCAAAAGAAAGTAAAGCTGGTGTGGCTCAACCTTGGCCACGAGCACACACAATCAAAAGAAAATAAAGCTAGTATGGCTCGGCCTTTGGCCATGAGCACAGAACATAGTCGAAAGAGAGTATAGAAAATATGGCTCAGCCCTTGGCCTTGAGCCTCACAACAAAAATGCATTCAAAGATTAGCTGGGCCATAATGCCTTGGCTAATCAAACATATAATGATGATGAAAATTCCACAGTGATAGATAATACAGAAATATACTCATTACCTGAGTGGAGTTCTCGCTACCAAAGAATACATAGTTCAACTTGTCCTTTCCTAGACGTCCTTCCAGAAATTACAGAGCAAAGCTCTCTTTCCTTTCTGCTGAATCCCCAAAAAACAAGATTTTTCTTATACTCTTCCCCCAACAAAAAAAACATAGTCTCCCTCGAACACTCCAAGGTTATGGCCTTATCCAACATTCATGCCTAAAAACATTGAGAACTACCACCCTCAACCAAGATGGTGAGAGTGGCTTCTCTATTCGACCAACCACCTCAAGAAGGTCCACGAGAGAAAGACACCTGTCAAGCTATGGTGAGTGCAAAGCTCCCATAAAATAATGCCATCAACAAAAAAATAATAATAAGCATAGTAACATGGATTGATATGAAATATCAACTTTATAATATTATTATTCACAACCATATGATGCTGTGAATACTTATATTCTCCAAAATTGTCATTATTTGATGACACCTCCTTCACGGAGATAGATTTATTGAGAAATTTAAGGATCGAGGACTACTCTCCCTTCTTCACTAAGGATAGAGAACAAGACTAACTCTCGACTTGATTTGGAATTCCAAAAACTTCATTAGTTGAGTCAAAGCAAAATTGTCAAAGTGATTGAATTGACAAGATGCCTAAAGGGAAAAGCAACTTATCAAGTCAAGTGAAACTTATGCAAACTTGCAAGGCTTGAAAGGACATAAAGTCTAACAGTCAGATGGCTAACAACCTTCCCATTTTCCAACATCTATTCCTTCCTCCTAGATGATACTATCTGATGTAGAGGATAAGGGGAAGGTAGGACAGTTTTAGTGAGTTTGACAGTCCTGGACCAATGGCTCATATGAAATATGGTACCAAATACTCAATCCCTTGGAGACAGACATATAGAGGACTTTTTGACAACATGATGAACCTTCCCAAACCAATCATTAAGGTCTTGTATCTATGCAATTACTACTTCCTTCATGAACCACTCAAATTGCTAATAGCCCTGTTTTAGAGCCTGACAGAGATTTATTTCAAATCAAGATACTTCCAAGGATAGATACGCTTGGTTTAGGACACCCTTTATGGACCTTGACAACATACCAAAAGTGTGCTATAAATTCTTTAAGAACATGTGTCATTTTTCTTATGATAGACCTAGATGAAAGAGCCCTAATTAGGCCTAAAATACAAAGAAAGTACCCTTGATTCGAATCATAGAATTCTCTGCACCATTTGGACACCTTGTATTCATGGAAAAACTACAAATTTTATGGGTTTTGAATTTCCACACTCGACTATGTGAGGTTTGTGTTATGTTGTTGCCTCAAATGACACTTAGATGACACCTAACACATGGGTTTGTTAGGTCTCTTCAAACAAACATCTCCTACCCTAGAATCTTTCACAACAAACTAAAGTAAATAGAAATAGGTCCATTCCACTAATCTTGGAAGTAATTGCATCAGTGGAATGGGTACAAATACATATTTTCTGTCAACACCCTAGAAGAGGGTTTACTGAACCGTTTTAAGAAAAATGACTATAACTTTGCAAAAGAAATGTTTCAAAAGCCCAAACTAGGTGCAAAGGAAAGTTGACTCACCCCTGTTTCATGCAAGCATCATGGTGGTCTATAACTCGATTGTACAGGTACAGGGTACAGGTAGAAACAGGAAAAATACACAGAAATGAGCAGAAAATTGGGTCTTCTCATTTATTTCTCTGTCAAATCACCTTCTAGAATGCAATCAACATATTCTTAGATCATCAAATAGATTGGGAGGTAGTTTGAGGACAGTGGGAGGTTACAAACTATCCTGCAACCACCAAATTGCCTTGTTTTGTCTCTTTCTGTAACTACACCTTTGTTTACATGATTAAGGAGTGTTTACAAAGTGTTCAAAATCCTTTGACAAGGCATTCAAACTCCTTGATATGTTTCCCACATGCCATGATTGGTCACAAGACTCCTCTATGACTGTCCCTAAGCAGACTTGTATGCTTATGTATGCTTACAACCTTTGGCACCATGCCATACATCAACATGAGAACAACTTGACATCAACTTGCAATGGTCTTCAACCTTATTACAATGCAACAAGATGGTCTTCAAGACCTTATTACAGCATTAGACAACATGAACAACATGAAAACAAAATGTGGATCCTCATGATCCTCTTGGTGCCCCTACACCACTGTCCTTCTGTCTCTGGAAGATGATCACTTTCTTGATCCAACTCACAACCAGAAAAATCATGATCAATGCATCATAATATGATCAATCAATCATAATAATTAAATAATCATTTAAATCTATAATCTATTAACTAACTAACATTCATAAGAAGCAATGATTAATCTGACATTTCCACAATGTCATAACCCAACTGCTAATTAATCCTCCTAATTACCATGTAAACATAAGATTAAGGTAATCATGGGTTAGGGATGTAACATATTGCCCCATAAGAATCATTGTCCCCGATGATTTACTATTTTAAAGTCAAATCACAAAACAAGAAAATGTTTCATGAACATGATAAATAAGTTTTTCAGAAAAGATGAGGAAATCTAACATGAAAATCATCATAGTTTTCCTAGGTGGCATTTTCCACCGAATATTGGTCCAACTGGACCTTGCACTATGTTATTTCTTTGTTACGTAAGCATGTCTTACACATTTCGAGCACCTTGATGGGCTTGATCACCACCACTCCTGGGTCTTTCACCTATAGAACATTCCAATCAAGCATAGGAATTTGATTATTAGCATCATTAAACATTTTCAAATATGAAACATGAAACACATTATGCATCATGGCTACGGCTAGCGGTAGAGCAATTCTATATGCCACTGGATTGACTTCTTCGAGTACTTCAAAAGTTCCCACATACCGAGGTGCCAATTTAAACATCTTTCCAAATTTAATGGAACTTTTATGAATTTTTACTCTCAAGAGAACTTTCTCTCCCATTGTGAAATGTCTTTTGATGCTCTTAGCATCCGCATAACTCTCTTTCCTATCATTAGCTTCTCCTAACCTTTTCCTAATCAAACATACTTGTTCTTCCATTTCTGAGAGTATTTCTGGACCAAGGCTAACCCTATCTTCCAACTTATCCCAGTTTATAGGGGTTCAACACTTTCATCCATATAATGCCTCAAATGGAGCCATCTTAATAGCTGAGTGATAGGAATTATTGTAGGCAAATTCCACCAATGGAAGATAATCTTCCCATTTGTATTGCTGATCCATGCAATACATCCTCAACAAATCCTCCAACACCCGGTTCACCCTTTCAGTTTGGTCATCTATTTTAGAATGATAAGTGGAGCTAATGTTCAACTGGGTTCCAAGTGAAGAGAATAAAGTTTCCTAAAACCTCGATGTCATCCATACATCCCTATCTAAGATGACCTTCTCAAGAATGCCATGGAGTCTAAAAACCTCTTGAACAAATTTTCAAGCTATGATGGGTGCTCCATCTGTCAAGTTTCCTGGTATAAAATGGGTCGTCTTGGTGAGTCTATCCACCACAACTAAGATAGCATTGTGCTTGTTTCTTGACATAGGTAGCCCTTGCACAAAGTCCATGCTTATAACTTGCCATTTCATTCTAGAATTTCATGAGAGTATAACAATCCTGTTGAGTGATGATGTTCCGTTTTCGCCCTCTAGCATTCTATACAAGTAGCTACAAATTTGTAGCATCCCTCTTCATTCCTTTCCAGAAATATAAGGGTTTTATATCAGTAACTTAGTTACTCTAGGATGCCCAGAATATGGTGTAGAATGAACCTCTTTGCATAACATATTCCTTAACTTTGTTGAGTTAGGCACATACATCCTCCCTTTAAACCTTAATAACCCATTTGGTTTCAGGTTGAACCCCTCATATTTTTGATTCTATGGATTTTCCTCTAGGGCCTATTTTACTTTCTTGTAGAAATCATCTTCCTTGAATTTTTGTAACAACTAATTCCTAAAATCAGAGTGTATGGAGATCATAGAGGAGATGTGTCTTCTCGTACTCAAAGCATCTGCCACTCAATTCTCTTTTCCATCAATGTATTTAATCTCGAAATCATAATCTAAGATGAATTCCAGCCATCTCATTTGCTAAGCATTGAGATGTGGCTACGTAAATAGATACTTGAGTCCCTGGTGATCTGTTTTTAACTCAAAAGGTTTCCCAAGAAGGTAATGTCTCCACATTTGTAGAGCCTGAATAACTACTTCCACTTCTAAATCATGTGGGGCATAATTTTGTTCATAGTTTTTCAGTTTGTGTGATTCATGTACGTGATGATCTATCCATCCTGGACTAGCACACCACCTAAGCCTTCTCCTGAGACATCGGTAGTGACTACAAATTGACCCTCTAGGTTAGGCACTTTTAATATTGGTGTTGAAGTCATTTTTTCCTTCAGCAGGTCAAAGGCATCCTAACACTTTTCTAACCATTCAAACTTCTTGCCTTTTCTCTACAAGGAAGTTATAGGATATGTAATTTTAGAGAAGCTTTGCGTGAACTTCCTATAATAACCAGCAAGGCCCATAAAAATTCAGACCTCATGAACATTCTTTGGTTCTGGTGATTCCAAAATAACCTTAATTTTAGCTAGATCCATGGCTATCGCTTAGCTGAAATTATGTGTATTAAATATTGTACTTTCTTTCAGAAGAAAGTGCACTTAGATAGATTACTAAACAACGTATTCTCTCTTAGCCTTTGTAGAACAATTCTTAAATGTTGTAAATGCTCTTCCTCATCTCTAGAGTAAATTCAAATATCATCCAAAAACACTAAAAAATTTTTGTCCAGGCAATCCTTGAACACACTATTCATAAGATTCATAAATGCCGGCGGTGTATTCGTCAGACCAAAAGTTAAGATAGTGAATTCATAATGTCCATATCTGGTTTTAAAGGTGGTCTTATGGATGTCCTCATCCTTTAACCTCAGTTAGCGGTATCCAGACTGAAGATCAATCTTGGAAAACATAGTTGCACCCCTCATTTGATCAAAAAGATCATCAATGCAAGGTAATGGGTATTTATTCTTGATAGTTGTATTATTTAGCATGCGGTAGTCAATGCACAACCACAAGGTACCATCTTTCTTTTTCACAAATATGACGGGTTCCCCCCATGGTGTTACACTAGGTCTAATTAACCCTTTTTCCAGTAATTCCTGTAATTGAGCTTTTAGCTCCATTAATTTAGTGGTAGTCATTCAGTAGGGAGCTTTAGAGATAGGATCTAATCCAGGAATTATTTCAATGGAAAAATTAAAGGTTCTTTTAGGAGGTAATCCCAGTAGCTCTTCAAGAAATATGTCCTTGAACTCATTAAGGAAAGGATATCTTTCCACTTCAGATCTTTCCTGACCTATGGTGTCCTTCTTCCCTATCCCTATATGTTTTTGGGATTCTGTGAGGCCGATTTATTTCACTCCCCTATTTTGATCATTTCACATTATAGTTGGAGACATTTCAGACATTTGGAGACTATTGATTTCCATTATGCAGATTTAAACTATATCTCCTAATTTTTGGATTAGCTTTGTTTAGTTATGTGGTGATTTGATTAGATCCTATTTTGATGCTCTTATGATGTTAAACATGTGAGATACATTTGATGTTTATTATTGATGTTGTTTATGATCTCATTATAGGGATTGGTTATTTGATTCTGATTCTGAGATATTAGATAGAAAATATAGTTTTAAATCTTAATTATGATGTGAGTGTTTAATGTTGTGTATGAATTATGCAATGACATGATTATTATATTATGTTACTTCGACTATGATATATCTATGTTAGATTGACCATTTGATCGAGTGCACAGGTGATTTTCCAGGCCACGAAAAATCAGAGGTAGATCTCATACTCATGTGTTTCCTTGTTAAGCTAATCCATTCCCAAGAGGGATAAGGATCATGTTTGATCGAATGATGTTTTCGTAAATGCTTGATTTAATTATTTGGCCTAGTTTGCCCCTTTTATTTGACTTAATTATGTGTTGTAAAACTTTTGTTTTAATTTACACCATTTGGTGTTCTTTTTATTTTGGACCATTTAATATGAGTTTACACCTCCTTATGTGTTTATTTGAGGTCTAAACTTACCCTAGGTGGTACCCCTAGGGTCTAGGGTCCATTTGGACTTACTAAACCCTAGGGTAACTCCCATCTAGTCACTCTAAACTTGGGTTTAGTAAAAGTGAGGAAATTTCAAAATGGCTAAGGGTGGGAGATGAGTCATGCCTTGGAAAAGGTCCACCTCCCTTCCCAAGGCTTGGGGATTCCTCCACCTTGAAGACTTGGGGAGTCTTCAAGACCCCCAAGTGTGTGGAACCTTCCTCCAAGACTCTCACACATGTGTGAGAGCATCTTGGAGTGAAGGGGCTCTCTTGAGGAGTAAGGTGATGACATGTGTCATCCCTTATCCTCATGGAGCTAGGGGGAGAGATGCCACCTCTCCACTTTTACTCTCACACATGTGTGAGAGCACAAGTGGGGAGGATGAGGATTTGAATGGATAAGAGGGTGACACTTGTCACCCTCACATTCCTTCTCCCTTGCAAGTGGCATGGGATAAGGAAGGAGAAGGTGACATGTGTCACCTTCTCATTCATCAAGGCATAGATTGGAGGCCTATTTTATCTCCTCTTGGAGAGGAGTTGGGGGTTTTTGTTTTTTGAAATTTTCGTATCTTTAGAGGTTTTTGGGAAGGAGTTGAAGAAAGATTGGAGGCTTGGAGGGTTGGAGAAATCTTGTGGGCTCTTCTTCAACGTGCATCCATTGTTGGGCTCTTAAGGTAAGCCTTATGGCATTAGCCATTCCTTATGCTTGTTTCATTTTGATTGTGTGCTTGAAATTTTGTGTTGGGTGTTATTTTCTTTTGTGTGGGTTTTGGGTGTTGGTAAGAGTCTCTCCGTTTGGAGAAAATGCTCAACTTGTATGGGGTGGGGGAGAGTGAACCTCCTCGAGGTCACCTCCTGGTGTTGATCTATTTATAGCCTTGAGGGCATTTTATGGAGTTTGAGGTTATTTTGGTTGGCATGAGTGCCATAGTGATTTTGTGCTTCAGAGAGATATTATTTTGGCTTGAGGCCTTGTGGTATTAAGATTATTGAGTTTTGGAGTGACCTCTTAAGCTAAGGGGTCCACTCCCCTACCCCTCCAAACTCATTTCAATGAGTTTTGTATTGTGCATAAACCTTGGGTGGTTTTGTGTTGCTTTGTGAATTTGTTGTGGTGCGAGAAAACCCATGTGAGATCTACCTCCTAGCTCAGGGGTGACCCACTAGCAAGTCTATGGTAGGGAGGAGGGCAATTTTCATGGCTTGGCTTCCCCCTCTTGTGTTTATATTATTGCAGGTTATGTTGGTGTTTTGGAGCTTTGGAGAATGTACATTTTAGCCTTATTTTCATTTTCATGATGGCTATTTGAGAGCCATGGCCTTGGAGTCCTTAATGTATCTTGTTGTCAAATTTATACCCTTAATGTTGAAATGGTGAAATGAAATTTATTCCTATGTATTCAAGTAATTTCTCCCATTTGTAATGCATTTATTATTAATGCTGATATAAAATCTTCTTGTTGCCCTATAACAAATGTTACTTCTAGTTAGAATAGTTGCTGTGTAAAAGCTAGGATAGAAAAGAAAATAGTTAGTTTCAAAATTTATGATTCTTATAAAAAAAATTATTCCTCTCTTAATGCTTGTTGTTTTAAAGAAAAATAATATGACTGGTTATTTTATTTTGCTGTAATAAAAAAAGAGATTGAGAGAAAATTAGTTGTTCAAAATAAATAGCATTTGGTCATAATTATTTGCTGTAAAAAAAAGAAAAAGAAAAAAAGAAGCATATATATATTTATTCTTTGCTAGTCTGCCTAAATTTAGAATTCTAAGTAACTGATTTTATGCTTTCTGTGTATATATATTATTGTTAAGAATTTATTTCAAACCTTATTGTTAGTTTTATTTAAGTTAATGACTGTGTATATATATGATATATATATATATATAACAGTGAATAAACTTCAAACAATAGACGAATATCATTTTGTTTATGTTGTTCATACTTTATATTCCATATAGTGAATAAAAGTGAGATCGAGCTTATGAAAAGGCCGCTCGTACCCTAGTTAGGATTGAGTTTTTTTTGTTATGCAAAAAAAAGAAATTTCAATGTGGGGACGGCGGCATGGCCGCTGCCCCCAAAACTCCTGCAACATAAAAAGGGGGTGGGGGACGATTCCCCCATCCACCTCCCACCATATGGTGGGGGTTGGGTGGGAGAACCGTCCCCCACCCAACGCCGCTCACTGCTCTTTGTAAACACCGGTGGGAAATACACAGGTCGTCGGTACTATGTACAGACCGCGGCTCCCTCCAGCCTCTGTTACCCTTCGTTTGGCCATCTGTGTATTTGACTTCTATTTAATTTCTCTGCAATTTTTTTTTAAAAAAGAATATATATATATATTTCTCTCTGTGATTCTTTTAAACAAAAACAAAAAAATATATGTTTCAGATCTAAACTAAGTGAATGTGTTTATATATATATATATAACAACAATAAAAAAGAATACCCTAGGCAATATACATAATGAGTATATACCTCTGTGTGAGTTATTTTCATGGCTGGGAAGCCATTGAAGAAGAAACCCAATCTACAAAGAGGAAACACAAACAAATGGAGAAGCAAAATGAGAAGAGAAGAATGAGATAGGAATGAGATAAGGTTAGGGCAAAATGGAAAAGAAAACAATAAAATAATAGTAGAGGGCTTTTAGGGATTTTTGAGGGGATCTTTTATTATTTAATTGCTTTTTTTTTTCATTTTGACTTGTTTTGTTATTTGAACGTGAGTTTGAATATTCTCCTTTTTATTCTCATGGGATTTGATTTAATTAGATCACTTTTTGGACTTAGATTTAAGTGGGGAGATTTCTAATTTCATTTATTTATTTTTAATTTTTTTCTGTTGTTTAGGGGAGAGTTAAATTTTACTTTACCTATAATGCAATGGGTTGGGCTAGTTTATTAGTGGGGTTATAGTATTATGTTTTGCCTAGGGATAATTAATTATTTAATCATTCCATTTAATTTATTGAGCTTTTGATGGAGGGCAAGCTTTATAGCATTGATTATTGATTTTAATTTTTACCTTGACTTAATGGAATAAATATAATGGTGGAAATTATATTTATTCGTAGACCTTTATTAATTTGGGATTTAATAGTTAATAAATTTATTTAATTTTATTTTCGATTAATTGGGTGGTTAATCTTTATAATGTTATTTAGGTGAATTTTATTTTAATCTTTTTATTTAATTTTCTCTCAAATATTTTCGAGGGAGACTCTTTTTAAAATAATTATTTCAAACATTAAAAACGTGTTATGCTACCGAAATTTTCTGAGACTTAGGGAAGTTAATTTAAATGAGATCCCTTGACATTAGTTAACATTTATTTTGCCTTGTAGTTACTAGTTTTAACGATGGCATTTTTTTAATCTATTTTGTGCTCTAGATTTAGGGTTGGATTTTGACTCCTGTCGGGATCATGTCACTCACTTAGAAACTTAGGGTTCGGGTCCATTCGATCCTAACCCTAGTAGCAACACTCCTTGCGTTGCATAACCCCCTAGTCGGCTATCATCACATAGGGGATTGCATATGTAAACGCTCTTCCCCAAGATTCATTGACATGTTTATACCTTATACGTATTGCCACTGAGCACGCTGAAGTGTGCAAGGGGGTTTCTAGGGACATGTGGAAAAGTTTTTGATAATTCGTGTTATGACCACATGACAAATGTGATGCGTGTCATCACCACATGGGAAATGTGGGCATGACATTTGGTATTAGAGCCCAAGTTTAAACACTAGCCTTGTTTGGGCACATTATATATTCCACAATTTTGATTGATTTGTGAATACCTTGTTCTTGTAGGATGCCTCCCCCATGAGTTAGGCAAGCGCGTTCACGCCGTACTGAGTCCATAGAATTGCATAGTGACTCTTCAGCTAAGGGTCAGGGACTGGCGGCACCACAGGTACCACATGCACCACCTGCACCTGATATTAGGCCATAGATCTTATAGGTGCTATAGGTAGTTTTAGATAGGTTACCACCAACCATGGTTGAGCCGCACATCAAGCCATGTGTTGAGCCCAGCGTTGATCTGCGAGAGGAGCCACGTGTGGAGCCATGAGTTGAGCCACGTGTTGAGCCACGAGAGGTACCACGTGTGGAGCCTTATGTTGAGATACCTGATACGACAATGAAGGAGGTTGGATCGTCTTACAGAGCTCGTAGCAGGAGCCCTCCGCATCATGCTAGGTGGGAGGAGGCAATGAGAGTAGAGAAGATTTTTTGCAGACCTTATGATTTTGGTCCAAATGAGCCTATCCGAGGGCATAGAGAATGAGGAGAGCCTATCAGAGATTTTTTGAGGCTGAATCCACCTACATTCACCGGGACCACAGAAGGAGCCGAAGCCAAGGGTTGGCTTATCAGTTTAGACAGGTGCTTCGCGTTGTGTCCTTAAGAGGACAACATGAAGGCATGCGTAGTGGTCTACCTGTTGAGAGATGCAACAGTGACTTGGTGGCACACTAAGGAGTGCAAGCGCCGCTTATCATTTGATACACTTTCATGGGATACATTCATTGAGCGCTTTAATGCGCGATACCTGTCAGACCACTACAGGAAGCGTCATATTGATGAGTTCCATGATTCGCAACAGTGAGGGCTTATTGTAGCACAGTATGAGGGTAGGTTCACTGATTTGTCACGTTATGTAGAGTATCTCCATGATGAGAAACTTTTGGTTCACAAGTTTATCAGAGGTTTGAATCATGGGATAGCAGGGCTGTGCGTATGGCAGACCCCGAGACTTTGAGTGAGGCTACTGAGAAGGCATACATTGACTAGGAGATATAGGGACAAGGACAAAGTTCATGCCCTCAGTTTCAGGATCATGAATAGTAGCAACAACAGAGTTACCATAGACCACCACCACCACCTCAGAGAGGAGGGTTTAGTTCTGCATCTTTACCTCCTAGGCCTCCACAGTAGCAACAATAGTAGTTTCAATAGAGGTTCAAGCCACAATAGATGGCACATGGGGGCCATAATTGAGGTGGACAAAAATAGGGACCATCTACGAGACTCGCGAGATCGCAACAATCTTACAGGGGTTCACAGCGATCCACTGGTTGGACTGGACAACACCAGAGTAGTAGGACTTAGATTGGATAGGTACAGGCTAGGGGCCCTTGCTATGTTTGTGGTGGAGTGAGACATCTAGCTAGAGAGTGCCCACATGGCTTGATGGTAGGTGAACCACCTCATATAGGAGGATCAGAGCAGATGGTTGGAGATGTGGGTAGTTCCCACCGTATGTTCATAGTGGTTGATAACCACCAGGCTAATTTCTAGGCATTAGTGATTGAGACCTCAGGTATGATTGGGGATGTCCCCATTTTTATTTTATTTGACTCTGGCACTACTGATTCATTCATATCTCCATCGTTAGTGGAGCGTTACAAGCTGGTGGCCTCTAGGTAGGGCGATAGATGGGAGGTTGAGTTGGCCACAGGGGCCAAGATGGTCATTGATGCCTTAGTCTATGACTGTGAGATATCTTTGGGGGCCTTTATACATTATGTGACCTTAGGGTTATGCCTTTAGGATCCTATGGTGTGGTTTTAGGCATGGACTGGCTTGCTGCTCATAGAGCCAAGCTAGATTGTCACCGAAAGGTGATTACCTGCTTAGATGATCATGGTACATCAGTTGAGATAGTGGGCATTCAGAAGCCCATGGAAGTTTGTATGATATCCGCTTAGCAACTTAAGTGCTGCATGCGGAAGGGATGCTAGATGTTTGCTATCACGGTTAGTGATAGATCAGAGGATGAGCCTGAGGCATCATTAGATGACCATCCCATCTTGAGAGAGTTTTTTGATGTGTTTCCACCAGAGTTACCAGGGATGCCACCCTATCAAGAGGTAGACTTTCATATTGATCTAGTGCCGGGTGCCAAGCCAGTGTCACGTGCACCCTATAGGATGACCACTCATAAGCTCTCGCAGCTCAAGCTACAGTTAAAGGACTTACTCAAGAAGGGGCACATCCAACCTAGCATTTCACGTTGGGGCGCACCGGTCATCTTCGTGAAGAAGGATGGGTCTCTTCATTTGTGCATGGATTATAGGTATCTAAATAAGGTGACAGTGAAGAACCGTTATCCTTTGCCTAGGATTGATGATCTTTTCGACCAGATGCAGGGAGCCATGGTGTTCTCTAAGATAGACCTGAAGTCCAGTTATCACCAGTTGCGCATCATAGAGGCGGACATCCATAACACTACCTTCCAGACTCGTTATGGTCACTATGAGTTCACTGTGGTACCCTTCGGCTTGACGAACGCCCCTACAATGTTCATGAGTCTCATGAACGGGGTGTTCTGTACCTATTTGGATCGGTTCGTAATCATTTTCCTTGATGATATATTGATCTATTCACGGACTGAGGAGGAGCATGAGGAGCACCTACGTCAGGTTTTGTAGTGTTTGAGGGAGCAGAATCTTTATGGCAACCTAGCAAAGTGTGCATTTTTCAAGACAGAGGTACAGTATTTGGGGCACATCTTATCTGGTGATGGTATCTCTATAGATCCATCAAAGTTCAGGGCTATTAGGGATTGGCCAGCACCCACTAGTGTGACAGAGGTTAGGAGTTTCATGGGGTTAGCTGGTTATTACTATAGATTTGTGGAGGGTTTCTCCAGGATAGCGCACGCCATCACTTCCCTTTAGTGGAAAGGGAAGAGTTTTACTTGGATTGAGCACTGCCAGAGGGCCTATGGGGTCCTCAAGGAGTATTTTACCAGCACTCCCATTTTAGCAGTTCCTGATCTAGCAGCAAATTTTATGGTTTGCACTGATGCATCACTTAAGAGTTTGGAAGTTGTACTTATGCAGGGTGGTAGAGCGATCGCATATGAGTTGCAAAAGCTCAAGACCCATGAGCTGAACTACCTCACTCATGATTTAGAGCTTGCAAGAGTGGTTCATGCTCTAGTTCATTGGAGACATTTCCTATTGGGTCGTTGCTTTGAGTTTCATTCAGATCATCACAGCCTTCAGTACATATTCACGCAGCCAAATCTAATGCTCGTCAGTAGCATTGGGTGAAGTTTCTTTGTGAGTACAAATTTGATGTCCACTACATCAAAGGGAAAGAGAATGTGGTTGCTGACGCATTGAGTTGGAGTGCCATGAGATTTTGACCTTGACTTTGAGTGTGGACTTGAGGGGATGCATTATTTAGCATCTACCTGAGGATGAGTGGTTTCTTGAGGTACAACAGGAGATCTAGTCACAGAGGGCACTTGTGGGCAAGTTTACAGGATACTCACTTGAGGCAGATGGGCTACTTCATCATTGACAACACATTTATGTACCTCGTGCAGGTGACATATGTTCAGTAGTATTATTAGAGGCTCACAGAGCACCTTATGCAACACACCCGAGGGTGAGGAAGATGCATGCCAACCTATGATAGCTATACCATTGGGTGGGTATGAGACAGGATATTACAGAGTTTGTTTCTTGATGCCTTGAGTGCCAAAGGGTCAAAGCTGAGCATCAGCATCCAACGGGTCTTTTATACCCTCACAAGATACCTTAGTTGAAATGGGACACCATTTCGATGGATTTCATTGTTGGTCTTCCTATGTCTTCTCACTACCATGATGCCATCATGGTGACAGTTGACAAGTTGACCAAGGTGGCACATTTCTCACCCGTACGCATGACGTACAATGCAGTAGTAGTGGCGAGAGTATTCTTGGACAACATAGTGAGATTACATGGGGTACCTCACCGTATCATTTCTAATAGGGACTTAGTGTTCACTTCAGCCTTTTGGAGGGCTTTATAGCAGGTGTTGGGCACATAGCTTAACTTTAGCTCCGCGTATCACCTTGAGACATATGGGCAGACAAAGAGGGCAAATCAGGTGTTGGAGGATATGCTTCATGTATGTTATGGACCACTAGTCTAGATGGGAGGAGTATCTATATCTGGTGGAGTTTACCTACAATAATGGGCATCACACCTCGTTGGCTATGCCTCCTTATTAGGCCTTGTACGGCAGACCTTGTAGGACACCATTGAGTTGGGATCAAATAGAGGATAGTGTTGCCATTGGTCAAGAGTTGGTTCAAGTTATGGAGTAGTAGGTCACACTAATTAGGCAGAGACTTCAGAAGGCACAGGATAGATAGAAGAAGTATGCTGATGCTAAGAGACTAGATTAGAGCTTCTAAGTTGGTGACAGAGTATTCCTGAGAGTACGGCCACACAAGAGTCCAATCTGTTATGGAAAGGGCTTTAAGCTTGCAAGACGGTTCGTAGGACCTTTTGAGATCTTAGAGCGGATAGGACCTGTAGCCTACCGTCTAGCATTGCCACCTAGCCTATCACGCATCCACGATATTTTTCATGTGTCTGTATTATGGTGATATATATCTAATTTATCTCATGTATTGGACTGGAGTGCTCTGTAGGTAGAGGTGGATGGGCAGTTGGCTTTAGAGCCAATTCACATATTGGCTCGTCGGATGCTGGGCCTTCGAGGTCAAGAGCTGGACCACGTTAGGATCCAATGGGATTGGTATGATGAGGTCATGGCGACTTGGGAGGATGTAGCTAGATTGAGGACACTCTATCCTCACCTTTTTGACGACTTCTAGGAGGAAGTATAGTCATAGGGGGGACAATGTGAGGCTGATTTATTTAACTCCCCTATTTTGATCATTTTACATTATAGTTGGAGACATTTTAGACATTTAGAGACTATTGATTTCTAGTATGCAGATTAGACTATATCTCCTAATTTTTGGATTAGCTTTTTTTAGTTATGTGGTGATTTGATTAGATCCTATTTTGATGATCTTATGATATTAGACATGTGAGATACATTTGATGATTGTTATTGATGTTATTTATGAGCTCATTATAGGGATTGGTTACTTGATTCTGATTCTGAGATATTAGATAGAAAATGTAGTTTAAATCTTAATTATGATGTGAGTGTTTAATGTTGTGTATGAATTATGTGATGACATGATTATTATATTCTGTTGCTTCAACTATGATATATCTATGTTGGATTGACCATTTGATCGAGTGCATAGGTGATTTTCCAGGCCACGAAAAATTGGAGGCAGATCTCACACTCATGTGTTTCCTTGTTAAGCCGATCCATTCCCAAGAGAGATAAGGATCATGTTTGATCGATTGATGTTTTCGTAAATGCTTGATTTAATTATTTGGCCCAGTTCACCCTTTTTATTTGATTTAATTATGTGTTGTAAAACTTGTGTTGTAATTTACACCATTTGGTGTTCTTTTTATTTTGGGCCATTTAATGTGATTTTAGACCTCCTTATGTGTTTATTTGAGGTCCAAACTTACTCTAGGTGGTACCCCTAGGGTCTAGGGTGTATTTGGAATTACTAAACCCTAGGGTAACTCCCATCTAGTCACTCTAAAAGAAAATAATGAGAAGAAAAGAATGAGATAGGATGAGATAGGGTTAGGGCAAAATGGAAAAGAAAACAATAAAATAATAGTAGAGGGCTTTTAGGGCTTTTTGAGGGGATCTTTTATTATTTAATTACTTTTTTTTCATTTTGACTTGTTTTGTTATTTGAACGTGAGTTTGAATTTCCCCTTTTTTATTCTCATGGGATTTGGTTTAATTAGATCACTTTTCGAACTTAGATTTAAGTGGGGAGATTTCAAATTTCATTAATTTATTTATTTATCTATTGTTTAGGGGAGAGTTAAATTTTACTTTACCTATAAAGCAATGGTTTGGGCTAGTAGTGGGGTTATAGTATTGTGTTTTGCCTAGGGATAATTAATTATTTAATTGTTCCATTTAATTTATTGAGCTTTTGATGGAGGGCAAGCTTTATAGCATTGATTATTGATTTTAATTTTTACCTTGACTTAATGGAATAAATATAATGGTGGAAATTATATTTATTCGTAGACCTTTATTAATTTGGGATTTAATATTTAATAAATTTATTTAATTTGATTTTCGATTAATTGGGTGGTTACTCTTTATAATGTTATTTAGGTGAATTTTATTTTAATTTTTTAATTTAATTTTCTCTTAAATATTTTTGAGGGACTCTTTTTAAATTAATTATTTCAAATGTTAAAAACACATTATGCTGCCGAAATTTTTTGAGACTTAGGACAGTTAATTTAAATGAGATCCCTTGAAATTAGTTAACATTTATTTTGCCTTGCAGTTAGTAGTTTTAACGATGGCATTTTTTTAAGCTATTTTGTGCTCTAGACTTAGGGTTGGATTTCGACTCTTGTCAAGATCATGTAACTCACTTAGGAAACTTAGGGTTTGAGTCCATTCGATCCTAACCCTAGTAGCGATGCTCCTCATGTCGCATAACCCCCTAATCAGGTATCATCATGCAGGGGATTGCATATGTAAATGCTCATCCCCGAGATTAATTGACATGTTTATGCCTTATGCGTATTGCCACTGAGCATGCTGATGCATGTGAGGGGGTTTCTAGGGACATGTGGAAAAGTTTTTCATAATTTGTGTCATGACCACATGACAAATGTGGACATGACACGTGTGATGCGTGTCATGACCGCATGTGAAACGTGGGCATAACATTTGGTATTAGAGCCCAAGTTTAAACACTGGGCTTGTTTGGGCACATTATATATTCCCCAATTTTGATTGATTTGTGAATACCTTGTTCTTGTAGGATGCCTCCTCGATGAGTTAGGTGAGCGCGTTCACACCACACTGAGTCCGTAGAGCTGCATAGTGACTCTTCAGCTTGTTATCCTCAAATTTACCTATGCTCAATTTGTACGATGACCCCTATGAAACTTGTATGTTTTGTATCCTACAACTCTAAACACGCAAAACAAGGTGAATCACATTTGCCCTCATGCATGGTCTCCTAGCCTCAGAATGTCCTTTTGAGTGTCAACTTGTGTCAGTTTCTTGAATTTTGCAAAACAAGTCTAATTGTAAATTTCACTTTTTGGGAGTTAGTAAATTTTCCTTATATGCACTGGCAGTGATTTTTGCCTCCATTGCATCTTTATATGCACTGGCGGTGATTTTTGCCATCTGTACATGTTAGTCTTTTTGTCACATGCAAGGGCGGCAATTTTGCTGCTCGTGCATGTTAGTCTTTTTGTCACATGCAAGGGTGACGATTTTTGCCGCCTGTGCATGTTGGTCCCTTTGTCACATGCAAGGGCAGCGATTTTTGCCACCCGTGCATGTTAGTCTTTTTGTCACATGCAACGGCAGTGATTTTTGCCGCCCATGCATGTTGGTCCCTTTGTCACATGCAAGGGCAGTGATTTTTGCCGCATGTGCATGTTAGTCTCTTTGTCACATGCAAGGGAGGTAATTTTTGCCACTCGTGCACAAAAGCAATTTCCTCCACATGCAAAGGCAGTAAAATTTTCCACTCATGCACTCACTCCCTGAAAATTTTTTAACTCTGGGAAATTTTCCAAGTTGCTATCCTTAGCCTGATTTTGCTTCGTTCTTCGCTCTAATCACACTCTAACCCCTCAAAGCCCATGCAACTACTCAGTCCTCCCTTGCTACTACAATTTCCAATCAAAGAGACCAAAAGTTTCTTTCCATAGATGAAATGATACAGGCATTCAATAACATGATCCAAAGGAGTTTGAAGATCAAGATTTCTCAGTGGCTCCTATGGATAAGTTGTTAGATACATAGTTGACCTTGGACATTCTCAAGGTAGTTCTAGGTAAACATGTGAAGGTTGCTACCTCCATGAAAGTTTCAGTAACAAGAACTTGTGTCATTTCCAAGGACACTTTTGGACCAGACAACCTAGAGATACAAACGGTGATAACAATGGATGAAAGTTTATCTCAAGAAGGACGCTGATGGGAGTTGATAAATGTGATCTTTGTCTTAGTATATTTTCTATTTTTCATATGTACTTTTGAATCCATTTTGGACATATTTACATGTACTTTTCTCATATGTAATTACATGTAAAAACATAGGAAGTCCCAAGTCAATAAGGACTTCTATTTTTGAATAAGTCAAAGTAGTTAGGTTTTTCCTAAATTTTCTCTAGGCCTCTCCCTATAAATAAAGAGGGCCTCTTTTGTAAAAAGGATCTTTTAGTTATTGAAGTGAAATTCTGCCAAATTGAAGAGCATTTTGAGACTTTGTGTTCAAATTGTAAATAAAATTTTATCAAGTGAATAAGAAAGCAAGTGATCATTCAATCTTTGTGTTGGAATATCTTGTGGTGTGTTGGAAATTGTTCTTATGTCCTTTTCCTAATACTGTCTTATCCTTTTGATCAAATTGTAGTGTGAGTGAGAATAATCTGGGAGATGTTCTAAAGTTGATTGTGGAGACTTTGTGCTACAACAATTATCTTTAGTTTGTGATTTAGTGTTTTAAAGTAAAAGATATTGGAAAGGCTTTGAACTACTATTATCTTTTGTGATCATTTATTTTATCATAGTTTTTGGTGAAGACTTTGGGCTGCACCTTGTTCTAGTGGGTTCTAAGTTATAAATCAATAAAAGAAGCAACGATAGACTTTGTGCTCTCGTGGGTTTCTTAGTTATTCAATTTGTATCAAGAAAGTGCTATTTCATTTTGTAAACATCATTTTTGATGGATGATATGGTCTCAGCCCAAGTTAATATTTAGTTTAAATAAGTTTGTGATAAGTGATAGGGAAGCTCCCCTTGCTGAGAGGAGAGATTTATCTCATTACACTGTGGTCGATATAACCATTTTACCTTTAGTTAGTTGAAGACAAAATATTCACCCAACAGTTTTTGGTGACTCTACTGGGGATCGAATGCAACCAAGAGCCTCTTGCCATTGGTTTAAGCATACCAGCCTCATCTTTTGTAATATATTTTTTTTATATCTGCTCTATTGTTTGTTAAGAGTATGGTTGTCCCAGGTCCATGGGGAAATACATTTGGTCCTTTGAAATTGACTCAGCCTCTACATGAACTACCTCGGGGTCCGCGCAAGAACTTTCCCAAGTTCTACGGGGATGGTAAACAACATCCTGATGAGCACGTTGCAACATTCTACATTGCATGTGGTGTTCTCAGAGTTGAGTATGAAGATGTTTCTATAAGACTGTTTGTAGAAACACTCCAAGGTGTTGCAGCTAATTGGTTCTATGACCTTGCACCTGGAACTATCACTGGATGGAATACTCTTTGAACCTAGTTCGAAGCCAGATTCAAGCTAGCAAAAGATGCTTACGCCTTGTTTACCAACTTACTCAAATGAAAAAGGAATCACATGAGCCCATGCGTGAGTTTGTAGCAAAGTTCAATAAGCTAAAGAATAGGATCCCAATTGTTGCTCAACCCACAGCTAAGAACCTAAAATGCTTCTTCATCAATTCACAATTGCCAAAAGTAAGTTTTCTTTTACGAAGAGCAGCACCAGGTAATCTTAGAATTGCTCAAAGTTTAGCAATTGAAGTGGAGGATGATTTGATCTTGGCGGGAGAGTTGAAGAAGGATTCTATTGGGCCTAATGAGAAACCCTTTTTGGCTTTACCTTCTACCAGCACCATGGATCCTATGGTGCAAAAGTTGGCTGATGAGTTGTTAGCTCTAAAAAAATAGTTGTCACAGAGTTTTTCCATTCCCCTCTACAAGGACATTTCGAGGAAGAAATTCCCAAATTCTCTGAATTACCAAGGCAATGCTTCAATGGATCAAAATCAAAACATGTTTCCTCCACCACAAGGAAGACTTGCTTTCGAGGCACCACATGTGGATGCAACAATCTTCTATTATGAATCAGAGCAAGATGATCTTATTCAATCAGAATACGATCAAGGAGAAGATGATGCTAATCTTTTCACGAAAGGTGAGGAGCAATTAGCTAGCAACTCTACCATCGGGTTCCTGAACTTGGAATATGAGATGGGACAAGAAGAAGTTACTTTTGGTGAATCTTATGATGTTCTCACATGGTCACAAAATACATCAAATCATAAAGATGTGGTTGGTAACAAAAAAGTAAGTACACCAGATATTCTCACTTCATCCTATGTTCCTAAGACTAGTACCCCCAATGTAAAACCTCAAGATGAGAGTTTTTCGTCTTCTGTAGCAAGTCCATATCAACTTGTTGGTATCACAGATCATGCTGAGGAGACACATATTCAAATTCTTGAGGCAAGAATACCTGTTAAGGGTATTATGCAAGAGGTTCATCCTGAAAGAGAGGCCAAGTACACTATGACGAAATCTGAGGATCCAAAAGCTCAGATTCTCTTTGAGTTTTCTGATATGTGTACTTATTTCTTGACCACTAATGAAGATCCTAAGTTATCAGATAGTGCTTCAATTGAAGGTCTAGAAACAAATGGATTGTCCTTTTCGAGTAAAGAGACTTTGCAGCTGAAAGGAAATAGGATTTTGAAAAGACTAGTTTTTTCGAAGAAACCTTTTGATGAGCATGATCGCTTTGTCAAACGACAACGATAGTTGGGACTGAATTCATCAGCAAGAGTGGGACAAGTCAATCTAGATGCAAAAGAAGATCCCAGAATGTCAAGCACTAGGAAATATGACTCATTCAATAGTAAAAGAAAAAGAAGTGGAACATCTTTTCTTCTGCCTCACAGCAGACAACATCTGAAGCTATTCTCAAAGTGAAGCGACATAAATTCATAAATTTTTGTACATTTTTTATGTCTTTCTTTGTTTTTGTGTCTTTTTGTTGTGTCACCTGACTCTATAGCCCAATGGATGGATGAAGGCACTTAGAGACTGGAGTTCTTCTCCCTTCGATCATTTCAAAGAATGATCAAAGGAAGCTCCCTAGTTAGAGCCAGCTGTTATCTTCAAATTTAGATGTGCTCAATTTGTAGGATGACCCCTATGAAACTTGTCCATTTTGTATCCTACAACTCTAAACACGTAAAATGAGGTGAATCGTATTTGCCCTCGTGCATGGTCTCCTAGCCTCAGAATGTCCTTTCGAGTGTCAACTTATGTCAGTTTCTTGAATTTTACAAAACAAGTCTAATTGTAAATTTCACTTTTTGGGAGTTAGTAAACTTTCCTTAGATGCATTGGTGGCGATTTTTGCCTCCATTGCATCTTTATATGCACTAGTGGCAATTTTTGCTGCCCGTGCATGTTAGTCTTTTTGTCACATGCAAGGGCGGCGATTTTGCTGCCCGTGCATGTTAGTCTTTTTGTCACATGCAAGGGCGGCGATTTTTGCCGTCCGTGCATGTTGGTCCCTTTGTCACATGAAAGGGCGGTGATTTTTGCCACCCGTACATGTTATTCTTTTTGTCACATGCAAGGGCAGCGATTTTTGCCGCCTGTACATATTGGTCCCTTTGTCACATGCAAGGGCGGCAATTTTTGCCGCCCGTGCATGTTAGTCTCTTTGTCACATGCAAGGGCGGCAATTTTTTCCGCTCGTGCACAAAAGCAATTTCCTCCATGTGCAAAGGCGGTAAAATTTGCCGCCCGTGCACTCACTCCCTAAAAATTTTCTAACTCTGGGAAATTTTCCAAGTTGCTATCCTTAGCCTGATTTTGCTTTGTTCTTTGCTCTAATCACACTCTAGCCCCTCAAAGCCCATGCAACTTCTCAGTCCTCCCCTGCTATTGGAATTACCAATCAAAGAGACCAAAAGTTTCTTTCCACAGATGAAATGATACAGGCATTCAATAACTTGATCCAAAGGAGTTCGAAGATCAAGCTTTTTCAGTGGCTCCTATGGATAAGTTGTCGGATACACAGTTGACCTTGGACATTCTCAAGGTAGTTCTGGGTAAACATGTGAAGGTTGCTACCTCCATGAAAGTTTCAGTAACAAGAACTTGTGTCATTTCCAAGGATACTTTTGGACTAGATAGCCTAGAGATGCAAACGGTGATAACAATGGATGAAAGTTTCTCTCAAGAAGGATACTGATGGGAGTTGATAAATATGATCTTTGCCTTAGTATATTTTCTATTTTTCATATGTACTTTTGAATCAGTTTTGGACATATTTACATGTACTTTTCTCATATGTAATTACATGTAAAAACTTAGGAAGTCCCAAGTCAATAAGGACTCCTATTTTTGAATAAGTCAAAGTAGTTAGGTTTTTCCTAAATTTTCTCTAGGCCTCTCCCTATAAATAAAGAGGGCCTCTTTTGTAAATAGGATCTTTTAGTTATTGAAGCGAAACTCTGCCAAATTGAAGAGCATTTTGAGACTTTGTGTTCAAATTGTAAATAAAATTTTATCAAGTGAATAAGAAAGCAAGTGATCATTCAATCTTTGTGTTGGAATATCTTGTGGTGTATTGGAAATTGTTCTTATGTCCTTTTCCTAATATTGTCTTATCCTTTTGATCAAATTGTAGTGTGAGTGAGAATAATCTGGGAGATGTTCTAAAGTTGATTGTGGAGACTTTGTGCTACAACAATTATCTTTAGTTTGTGATTTAGTGTTTTAAAGTAAAAGATATTGGAAAGGCTTTGAACTACTATTATCTTTTGTGATCATTTATTTTGTAGTAGTTTTCAGTGAAGACTTTGGGCTGCACCTTATTCTAGTGGGTTCTAAGTTATAAATCAGTAAAAGAAGCAACGATAGACTTTGTGCTCTCGTGGGTTTCTTGGTTATTTCAATTTGTATCAAGAAAGTGCTATTTCATTTTGTAAACATCATTTTTGAAAAAAGAGAAATGGATGATATGGTCTCACCCCAAGTTAATATTTAGTTTAAATAATTTTGTGATAAGTGATAGGGAACCTCCCCTTGCTGAGAGGAGAGATTTATCTCATTACACTGTGGTCGATATAACCATTTTACCTTTAGTTAGTTGAAGATAAAATATTCACCCAACACAGCTAAGGGTCAAGGATCGCAGGCACTACAGGCACCATAGGCACCACCTGCACCTAATATTGGGCCACATATCTTACAAGCGCTACATGTAGTGTTAGATAGGTTACCACCAGCCACAGTTGAGCCACGCATCGAGCCATGTATCAAGCCCCGCGTTGGTCCGTGAGAGGAGCCACGTTTGGAGCCACGAGATGAGTCACGTGAGGAGCCCCTTGTCGAGCTATGAGAGGCACCACATGTGGAGCCTTATGTTGAGATACCTAATATGATAGTGGAGGAGGTTTGATCAGCTTATAGAGCTCGTAGCAGGAGCCCTCCACATCATGCTAGGCGTGAGGAGGTGGTGAGAGTAGAGCAGATTTTTCACAGGCCTTATGATTTTGGTGTAGATGAACATATCTGAGGGCACAGAGATCGAGGAGACCCTATCAGGGATTTGTTGAGGCTGAATCCACCTACATTCACAGGACCATAGAGGAAGCTGAAGTTAAGGCTTAGCTTATTGATTTAGACAGGTGCTTTGCGTTACGTCCTTACGAGGGCAACATGAAGGCACGTGTGGCAGTCCACCTATTGAGAGATGTAGTAGTAACTTGGTGGTGCACTGAGGAGTGCAAGTGCCACTTATCATTGGATACACTTTCATAGGATACATTCATTAGGTACTTTAATGCATGATACCTGTCAAACCACTAAAGGCAGTGTCGTATAGACAAGTTCCATGATTTACAGTAGCAAGGGCTTATTGTAGCACAGTATGAGGGCAGGTTCACCGAGTTGTCACATTATGCAAAGTATCTCCATGATGAGAAACTTCTGGTTCACAAGTTTATCGGATGTTTGAATCATGGGATAGCAGGGCCTGTGCACATGGAAGACCCCCAGACCTTGAATGAAGATGCTAAGAAGGCATACATTATTGAGGAGATAAAGGGACGAGGACAGAGTTCGTACCCTCAGTTTCATGATCATGGACAGCAGCAACAGCAAAGTTACCATAGACCACCACCACCACCTCAAAGAGGAGGGTTTAGTTTTGCATCTTTACCTCCTAGGCCTCCACAACAATAACAACAATAGTTTCAGCAGAGGTCTAGGCCATAGCAGAGGCCACATGGGGGCCATAATCGAGGTGGGAAGCAGCAAGGGCCCGCGTAGGGATCAAAGATAGTAGGGACCACCTGTGGGACCTGTGAGATCATAGTAGTCTTACAAGGGTTCACAGGGGTCCACTGGTAAGACTGGACAACACTAGAGTAGTAGGACTTAGACTGGATAGGTACAGGCTAGGGGCCTTTGCTATGTTTATGGTGGAATGAGACATCTAGCTAGAGAGTGCCCATAGGGCTTTATAGTAGGGGGATAGCCTCGTGCAGGAGGATCAGAATAGATAGTTGGAGATGTGGATAGGTCCCACCGTATGTTCGCAGCGGTTGATAACCACCAAGATGATTTTCAAGAATTAGTGATTGAGACCACAGGTATGATTGGGGATGTCCCCATTTCTATTTTATTTGACTCTGGCACTACTGATTCATTCATATCTCCATCGTTAGTAGAGTGTTGTAGGTTGGTGGCCTCTAGGCAGGGTGATAGGTGGGAGGTTGAGTTGGCCACAGGGGCCAAGATGGTCATTGATGCCTTAGTCTATGACTGTGAGATATCTTTGGGGGCCTTTACTACATTATGTGACCTTAGGTTTATGCCTTTATGATCCTATGGTGTGGTTTTAAGCATGGACTCGCTTGCAGCTCATAGAACCAAGCTAGATTGTTTTCGAAAGGCGATTAGCTGCTTAGATGATCATGGTACATCAGTTGAGATAGTGGGCATTCAGAAGCCCACGGTAGTTCGTATGATATCTACTCAATAGCTTAAGTGCTGCATGCGGAAGGGATGCCAGATGTTTGCTATCATAGTTTTTATAGATCAGAGGATGAGCCTGAGGCATCATTAGATGACCATCCCATCTTGAGAGAGTTTTCTGATGTATTTCCACTAGAGTTAGCAAGGATGCCACCCTATCGAGAGGTAGACTTTCATATTGATCTAGTGCCAGGTGTTGAGCCCGTGTCTCATGCACCCTACAGGATGACCACTCATGAGCTCTTGGAGCTCAAGTAATAGTTAGAGGACTTGCTCGAGAAGGGGCACATCTGACCTAGCGTTTCACCTTGGGGCGCACCAGTCATCTTCGTGAAGAAGAAGGATGGGTCTCTTCATTTGTGCATGGATTATAGGTAGCTAAATAAGGTGACGATGAAGAACTATTATCCTCTACCTAGGATTGATGATCTCTTCGACCAAATGTAGGGAGCCAGGGTGTTCTCTAAGATAGACCTGTAGTCTAGTTATCACCAGTTGCGTATCACAGAGGCAGACATCCATAAGACCACCTTCTAGACTCGTTATGGCCACTATGAGTTCATTGTGGTACCCTTCCGCTTGACGAACGCCCCTACAGTGTTCATGAGTCTCATGAACAGGGTGTTCTGTACCTATTTGGATCGGTTCGTGATTATTTTCCTTGATGATATATTCATCTATTCGCGGATGGAGGAGGACCATGAGGAGCACCTATGTTAGGTTTTACAGTGTTTGAGGGAGTAGAATCTTTATGTTAACTTGGTGAAGTGTACATTTTTCAAGACAGAGGTATAGTATTTGGGGCACATCCTATCTAGCGATGGTATCTCCGTAGATCCATCGAAGATCAGGGCTATCAGGGATTGGCTAGCACCCACTAGTGTGACAAAGGTCAGGAGTTTCATGGGATTAGCTGGTTATTACTGTAGATTTGTGGAGGGTTTCTCCAGGATAGCGCACACCATCACTTCACTTCAGTGGAAAGGGAAGAGTTTTACTTGGATTGAGCAGTGCGAGAAGGCCTTTGGGGTCCTCAAGGAGCATCTTACCAGTGCTCCCATTTTAGCAATTCCTAATTTAGTAGAAGATTTTATGGTTTGCACCGATGCATCACTTGAGGGTTTGGGAGCTGTACTTACGTAGGGTGGTAGAGTGATCACGTATGAGTCACGAAAGCTCAAGACCCATGAGCTAAACTACCTGACTCATGATTTAGAGATCGCAACAGTGGTTCATGCTCTAGTTCATTAGAGATATTTTATATTGGGTTGTCACTTTGAGCTTCATTCAGATAATCATAGCCTTCAGTACATATTCATGCAGCTGAATCTGAACGCCCGTCAACGGCGTTGGATGGAGTTTCTTTGCGAGTACAACTTTGATGTCCACTACATCAAAGGGAAGGAGAACATGGTTGCTGATGCATTGAGTTGGAGGTGCCACGAGATATTGACCTTGACTCTGAGTGTGGACTTGAGGGGACGCATTATTCAACATCTGCCTGAGGATGAGTGGTTTCTTGAGGTGTGGCATGAGATCTAGTCACAGAGGTCCCTCGTGGGCAAGTTTGCAAGATACTCACTTGAGCCAAATGGGCTACTTCATCATCGACAACACATCTATGTACCCCGTGGAGGTGACCTATGTTTAGTAATGTTATCAGAGGCTCATAGAACACCTTATACAACACACTCGAGGCTGAAGAAGATGCATGCCAACCTACGACATCTGTACTATTGGGAGGGTATGAGATGGGATATTGCAGAGTTTGTTGCTCGATGACATGAGTGCCAGAGGGTCAAGGCCAAGCATCAGTATCCAGCGGGTCTTTTATACCCTCATGAGATACCTGAGTGGAAATGGGACACCATTTCCATGGATTTTATTATTGGTCTTCCTATGTCTTCTTGCCACCATGATGCCATCATGGTGATAATTGACAAGTTGACCAATGTGGCACATTTCTCACCTGTACGCATGATGTACAATGCAACAGCAGTGGCGAGAGTATTGTTGGATGACATAGTGAGATTACATGGGCTACCTCACCACATCATTTCTGACAAGGACTTAGTGTTCACTTCAGCCTTTTGGAGGGATTTGCAACAAGCATTAGGCACACAGCTCAACTTTATCTCCACATATCACCCTAAGACAGATGGGCAGACAGAGAGGGTGAATCAAGTGTTGGAGGATATGCTCTGTATGTATGTTATGGACCACCAGTCTAGATGGAAGGAGTATCTATATTTGGTGGTGTTTTCCTACAATAATTGGCATCACACCTCGTTGGGTATACCTCTTTATCAGGCCATGTACGGTAGACCTTACAGGACACCATTAAGTTGAGATCGGATAGAGGACAGAGTTGCCATTGGTCTAGAGTGGGTTCAGGTTATGGAGCAGGAGATCACACTGATTAGGTATAGACTTCAGGAGGCACAGGATAGACAAAAGAAGTATGCTGATGCTAAGAGACTAGATTGGAGCTTCTCAGTTGGTGACAGAGTATTCCTGAGAGTGTGGCCACACAAGAGTCCAATCCATTATGGAAAGCGCTCTAAGCTTGCACCATGGTTAGTAGGACCTTTTGAGATCTTGGAGTGGATAGGACCTGTAGCCTACTATCTAGCATTGCCACCTAGCCTATCACACATCCACAATATTTTTCATGTGTCTGTATTACGGCAATATATATAATTTATCTCATATATATGGACTGGAGTGCTCTACATGTAGAGGCGGATGAGTAGTTGGCTTTACAGCCAATTCACATATTGGCTTGTCGAACGTTGGGCCTTCAAGGTTGAAAGATGGACCAGGTTAGGGTCCAGTTGGATTGGTATGATGAGGTCACGACAACTTGGGAGGATGTAGCTAGATTGAGGACACTCTATCCTCACCTTTTTGATGACTTCTAGGAGGAAGTTTAGTCTTCGGGGGGAGGATGTGAGGTCGATTTATTTTACTCCCCTATTTTGATCATTTCACATTATAGTTGGAGACATTTTAGACATTTAGAGACTATTGATTTCTATTATGCAGATTTAGACTATATCTCCTAATTTTTGGATTAGCTTTGTTTAGTTGTGCTGATTTGATTAGATCATATTTTGATTCTCTTATGATGTTAGACATGTGAGATACATTTGATGATTATTGATGATGTTAATTATAAGCTCATTATAGGGATTGGTTATTTGATTATGATTCCAAGATATTAGATAGAAAATGCAGTTTTAATTCTTAATTATGATGTGAGTGTTTAATGTTGTGTATGAATTATGCGATGACATGATTATTATATTCTGTTTCTTTGGCTATGATATATCTATGTTGGATTGACCATTTGATCGAGTTCGCAGATGATTTTCTAGGCCACAGAAAATTAGAGGTAGATCTCACACTCATGTGTTTCCTTGTTAAGCCGATCCATTCCCAAGAAGGATAAGGATCATGTTTGATCAAATGATGTTTTCATAAATGCTTGATTTAATTATTTGGCCCAATTCACCCCTTTTATTTGATTTAATTATGTGTTGTAAAACTTGTGGTTTAATTTACACCATTTGGTGTTCTTTTTATTTTGGGCCATTTAATATGATTTTACACCTGCTTATGTAGTTATTTAAGGTTCAAAATTACCCTAGGTGGTACCCCTAGGGTTTAGGGTCCATTTGGACTTACTAAACCCTAGGGTAACTCCCATCTAGTCACTCTAAACTTGGGTTTAGTAAAAGTGAGGAAATTTCAAAATGGCTAAGGGTGGGAGATGAGTCATGCCTTGGAAAAGGCCCATCTCCCTTCCCAAGGCTTGGGGATTCCTCCACCTTGAAGACTTGGGGAGTCTTCAAGACCCCCAAGTGTGTGGAACCTTCCTCCAAGACTCTCACACATGTGTGAGAGAATCTTGGAGTGAAGGGGCTCTCTTGAGGAGTAAGGTGATGACATGTGTCATCCCTTGTCCTCATGGAGCCATGGGGAGAGATGGCACCTCTCCACTTTTTCTCTCACACATGTGTGAGAGCACAAGTGGAGAGGATGAGGATTTGAATGGATAAGAGGGTGACACTTGTCATCCTCACATTCCTTCTCCCCTACAAGTGGCATGGGATGAGGAAGGAGAAGGTGACATGTGTCACCTTCTCATTCCTCAAGGCTTGGATTGGAGGCCTATTTTATCTCCTCTTGGAGAGGAGTTAGGGGTTCTTTCTTTTTGAAATTTTCCTATCTTTGGAGGTTTTTTGGAAGGAGTTGGAGAAAACTTGGAGGATTGGAGTCTTGGAGAAAGCTTGTGGGCTCTTCTTCAACATGCATCCATTGTTGGGCTCTTAAGGTAAGCCCTATGGCATTAGCCATTCCTTATGCTTGTTTCATTTTGATTGTGTGCTTGAAATTTTGTGTTGGGTGTTATTTTCTTTTGTGTTGGTTTTGGGTGTTGGTAAGAGCCCCTTCGTTTGGAGAAAATACTCAACTTGTATGGGGTGGGAGAGAGTGAACCTCCTCGAGGTCACCTCATGGTGTTGATCTATTTATAGCCTTGAGGGCATTTTATGGAGTTTGGGGTTATTTTGGTTGGCATGAGTGCCATGGTGATTTTGTGCTTCATGGAGATATTATTTTGGCTTGAGGCCTTGTGGTATTGAGATTATTGAGTTTTGGAGTGACCTCTTGAGTTGAGGGGTCCACTCCCCTACCCCTCCAAACTCATTTTATTGAGTTTTGTATTGTACATAAACCTTGGGTGATTTTGTGTTGCTTTGTGAATTTGTTGTGGTGTGAGAAAACCCATGTGAGGGCTACCTCCCTGCTCGGGGGTGACCCACTAGCGGGTCTATGGTAGGGAGGAGGGTGATTTTTATGGCTTGGTTTCCACCTCTTGTGTTTATATTATTGCAAGTTATGTTGGTGTTTTGGACCTTTGGAGAATATTCATTTTAGCATTATTTTCATTTTCATGATGGTTGTTTGAGAGCCATGGCCTTGGAGGCCTTAATGTATCTTGTTGTCAAATTTATACCCTCAATGTTGAAATGGTGAAATGAAATTTATTCTTATGTATGCAATTAATTTCTCCCATTTGTAATGCATTTATTATTAATGCTGATATAAAATCCTCTTGCTGCCCTATAACAAATGTTATTTCTGGTTAGAATAATTGCTCTCTAAAAGCTAGGATGGAAAAGAAATTAGTTAGTTTCAAAATTTATGATTCTTATAAAAAAAAATTATTTATCCCTTAATACTTACTATTTTAAAGAAAAATAATATGACTGGTTATTTTATTTTGCTATAAAAAAAAAGAGATTGAGAGAAAATTAGTTGTTCAAAATAAATAGCATTTGGTCATAATTGTTTGCTATAAAAAAAAGAAAAAAAGAAGCATATATATTTTTATTCTTTGTTGGTCTGCCTAAATTTATATTACTAAGTAACTAATTTTATGCTTTTTGTGTATATATATTATTGTTAAAAATTTATTTAAGTAAAGAATACCCTAGACAATATACATAATGAGCATAAACAAAGAGGAAACCAAAAAAAAAATGGAGAAGCAAAATGAGAAGAGAAGAATGAGATAGAAATGAGATAGGGTTAGGGCAAAATGGAAAAGAAAACAATAAAATAATAGTAGAGGGCTTTAGGGCTTTTTGAGGGGATCTTTTATTATTTAATTACTTTTTTTTCATTTTGACTTGTTTTGATATTTGAACGTGAGTTTGAATTTCCCCTTTTTTATTCTCATGGGATTTGGTTTAATGAGATCACTTTTTGGACTTAGATTTAAGTGGGGAGATTTCTAATTTCATTTATTTATTTATTTATTTTTCTGTTGTTTAGGGGAGAGTTAAATTTTACTTTACCTATAATGCAATGGGTTGGGCTAGTTTATTAGTGGGGCTATAGTATTATGTTTTGCCTAGGGATAATTAATTATTTAATCGTTCCATTTAATTTATTGAGCTTTTGATGGAGGGCAAGCTTTATAGCATTGATTATTGATTTTAATTTTTACCTTGACTTAATGGAATAAATATAATGGTGGAAATTATATTTATTCATAGACCTTTATTAATTTGGGATTTAATATATAATAAATTTATTTAATTTGATTTTCAATTAATTGGGTGGTTAATCTTTATAATGTTATTTAGGTGAATTTTATTTTAATCTTTTTATTTAATTTTCTCTTAAACATTTTTTAGGGAGACTCTTTTAAAATAATTATTTCAAACATTAAAAATGCGTTATGCTGCCGAAAGTTTTTGAGACTTAGGGCAGTTAATTTAAATGAGATCCCTTGACATTAGTTAACATTTATTTTGCCTTGTAGTTACTAGTTTTAATAATGGCATTTTTTAATCTATTTTGTGCTCTAGACTTAGGGTTAGATTTTGACTCCTGTTGGGATCATGTCACTCACTTAGGAAATTTAGGGTTCAGGTCCATTTGATCCTAACCCTAGTAGCGACGCTCCTTGCGTTGCATAACCCCCTAGTCAGCTATCATCACACAGGGGATTAAGTATGTAAATGTTCTTCCCCGAGATTGATTGACATGTTTACGCCTTATATGTATTGCCACCGAACACACTGACACATGCGAGGGGGTTTCTAGGGACATGTGGAAAGGTTTTTGATAATTCATGTCATGACCACATGACAAATGTGGACATGACACATATGATGCATGTCGTGACCACATGGGAAATGTGGGCATGATAGATTCATAGAATGTTAAATCATCTTGGAAGTAAGTTTCCTCTAATTCATCTAATTTGCCCATCTTGACGGTAAAAAGTTGGCATCCCTTTCTCTATGCCCTTTTGATTTGCAGAGCAAAGATTTGTCTTAGTTCAACTCCCCTAGGTTTCCCTTGTAGAAAAACCTTGTTTCCTATAACATCTAGACACTCTACTATTTTGGCATAACAATCCACTTTGGCTTGATGTCTCCATAACCATTTTATTCCTAGGATAACATCATATGAGCCTAGTGGGGCTACATAAAAGTTTACTTCTGTAGAGAAACTCAGAAGTTCAATTCTAGCCTCAAACATGCATTGCTCTACCTAACCCTTGGTGTGATTTGCATATTTTATAGGCCAAGTATTTTCTAGAAAACCTGCGTTTCTAGGTATTTTATTTACTACCTTAGGGGTAACAAAACATTCGGTAACACTAGTATCAATCAAAATTGAAATTGGAAGTCCAAATAAAGTACATGTTGTTTCTATGGGAGTTACTTGGTACTCAGCTTGCCTGTTGTCCAAAGCTGCATGAATGCGTTACTGAGATGCCGCTTGTTGTGAAGGTAGAGGATTTCCTCTTAGTTGATCTCCTTGTGTCTTATTAGGACACTGATTGGTGTAATGATATCTGCCACATGTGAACCACCCTCCAACTGGCCCTTGCCTCTCTTGAGGCTTCCTATAATTGTCTATGTTCTTCTTGGAGTAATTGTTGCCCCTTTTCTCCCCTTTGGACTTAGTTTACTTATGCTTGTTCCCTTTCTCATGTCTCTCTAAATGATCCTATTTCTTCCCCTTCTTCTTAGAGGGTTGTGAGGATTGAGACCAATTATACCTTTTTTGGTTCCTTTCCCTAGAAGCTGACATGGCTTTCAATTTCTGTTAATATTTGATGGCCTTTTCATACACCTGGTCCATCATAGTAGGACCATGAACATTAACCTCGCCCCCAATCTGAGCATTTAATCCCATAATAAACTATTGAATATGAAATTTCTCATCCTATTGGTACCATGATACATATTTTAACAATCAGGTGAATTTTTCCCAATATTCATTTACAAACATGTCAGCTTGCTTCAAGTTTTGAAAATCAATAAGTTTCTAGTCATAGAATAGTTGTGGCAACCATCTTTGCCTAAACTATTCCATGAATTTGTCCCAAGTAAGGCTCATAGACCTCAAGCCCAGTTCCATCTTTTTGTTCATCCACCATGTGGCCACTTCACCAACTAACTAGAAAGCTCCACAGACTACTTTTATCACCTCATTATAGTTCCTGATTTCAAAATATTTTTCTATTTCCGTTAGCCATACCTCCGTGGCATCTCTGCTTATGGATCCATTAAATTTAGGAGGCATGACCTTTTTCATGTCCCAAGATAATTCCATAACCATATGGCTCCTCTTGTCCTCCTCTTGTCTATCCTCAGAGTGATTCTCTCCATGCTCACTATGGTGCATGTCATTATGATGTACCTCGTCATCACCCCCATCATGATTATTCTGATTGGGATCTCGCTGAACCCTTACCTCATGTTTGAGAGTTCCTATTCTTTCTCTTGTCTCTTCAAGCAAGGTAAGTATCCAGTCAAGTTTAGCCCTTAAGTGCTTAGAAGGTTTCCCTTCCTCATGGTTATCTCCCATTCTAGTTCTTATATGAACCTTTGATGCAATCTACTTATTCCCGAAGTTTGCAGAGGAGTCACAAATTAGTTTCCATGTTATTTAGGTCATTCCTAATACAAATCTATTTCCATTCATGTAATCTTTAACAAGAAAGGAAAGATTGTTAAAATTTTGCAATTGTATTATTGGATTACATATAAACCATCAAAATTTAAAAAAAAAAACAATTACACCTTGCTACTAAAAGTCCTTTACAAACTGGGATAAATTCCCATGTTCATTTCTCAACCTTGAGATTTTTCATTTTAGTTTTAGTAGGTGAGGGTACATGCAAGTACTCCTTCACAACCTCCTTAGATACAACATAATCCTTAGGATCATTTTCACAACTGGTGCTTTTGGTGCAGAGGGTTCTTCTAATGCTTTAATAGAGTTAGGGGTAGCCATCCTTTCTGCTTTCCTAAACTCCTACTTGATGTATTCCACGGTATTAGCAAAGGTTTCCTTATCAATTAACCATGCTCCTACTAGGTAGCCAGTTTGTTCAAGTTTCTCCATCCTCGAGCCTTGTGCCTTCAAGATTCTTTGTTGATGTAGGTAACATCCATGTTTTGTTATCTTCTTTTGAGGTGTTGTAATTTTTCCCATTCTGGCATAGAACATCTAAACATTAGCATACTTAATATTCGATAAACATAATCATCAAGTAGTGAGCTCATAGGTCCATGTATTAAACCTGGTTGCTCTGATACCATATGTAACATCCTCAATCTATAATTCACTAATTTAACATAACATTTAACTTAATCATGATATAAATTAACCACCTGATTAAGCAATTTAAGTTAAACAATAATGCTTCCATAATAATTCATCAATTAAGCATGGAATTCAATCAGGATATATTGAAGCTTATAATTTCAATTTTCAAATACACATTCTTAGTGAATAACTTTCACTATCCATGTACAAAATATGCTCTAGGCATTAAACATATTGAGGTATACATTACAATTGACCATCAAGTCATAAATCAAATATCATTGCATCTAGAACATATGACATCAATATCCATAAGTCTCAACTTGTCTCATGCTTGGGAAGGAGAGCATCATCCAGGTGCTTTTTCACCAACCACAGACTAGCGGTCCCCCATACACCTTCCTACCTGGAAGTGGCCCGCCTATTCATAGAAGGGATAGATATTAGGAACTAATATGTTCACCATCTAAGTATCCGGTGTTGTGTCCTTCATAATGTCTCACGGTCACACAACTATAGATTCCCTCTAACTATGTATGATGCTTCTGGAGACCATTATGCCATCTAGAGCACTGTGGACCGATAATGCATGCAGAGACAGATGCATTACTTTGGATAAAGTTTTACATACATATACGTTACATCATGAACGTTGTCGTATCTCCACCACCTAACTCAACTTATAAGCTATCATGTCCTACAGTATGTTTAGATTGACCTTTCACTCTAGGTCTGAATAAGTGGGATCCATTCGATACATAGTCCATTTTAGGATGATCGAGTCCCCTATTGGGTTTGTTTTCAACCAACTAGTTTACCTGTTTTAATGAGGAACTAGTGACTCCTCACCACCAGATTCCATTTTTAATCATTACAAAATTTGAACCACGTTCACCATTCCATGTCCATCATGGTTCACAACATCTAAATAATAATTTATCCTGTAAGATAGAATCATATACATACTATCATGGGCATTCCTTGCCTTTGTTAAATAGCATGTTTTACTTTGAGTGATAACTTACATTACCCTTAAAATGTTAGGCAAAGACACTAATCTTACTAAATAAAAGAAAAGGGTAGTTATCATAAGAAACAACCACATACAATAATTATGGTTTCAATTATATCAATTTCTCAACCGAAGGAACCAAGAATAGTCATGGATATTTTAAACACCAATATTAATCCCCATTTGGCCTTTATATACAAGAAGCCATCATTTAGTTGAGTGTTATAAGCATTATTTTTCATAAGGTTGTTTCAGCCATCTACAAAGACATCATTAATTCGATGTATACATGCAGAAAGTAAAACAAGGTCTCAACCGTGATGGCCTTGAGCCCCATATTAGTGTAAGTCTCAAGTGTTTAATACGGCCTTCATGGCCACAATTATAATATTACTAGGTGCATATAACTATATGGCTCAGCTTTAATAGTCGTAGACTATAAGCACAATTATGAATGCATGATAATACTATGCTTGGCCATCCCGGCCTCAAGTGGTATCATAATACAAGAGAATCATGAAATGACACTTGGCCTCCATGGTCGTAAGAAAAAAGAACTACAAAGATTAAAGTTTAATGCCATTCAGCCTCTTGGGCCGCAGGCATAAAGAATAATAAAGATTATGGTTTTAAAGTCTCTCAGCCTCCACGGCTTCGAGAAGTGGTAAAGACTTCCATAAAAATTCTAAAACAATGACATTCACCCTGTAAGGC
This sequence comes from Cunninghamia lanceolata, assembly GCA_027924645.1. Lineage (NCBI taxonomy): Eukaryota > Viridiplantae > Streptophyta > Pinopsida > Cupressales > Cupressaceae > Cunninghamia > Cunninghamia lanceolata. The sequence continues at coordinate 690,510 of BSBN01001604.1, read as the reverse complement.
CACTATCTACAATAAAGATTACATTGCATGAGCACTTAGGCTTCATGGTCTTGAGCAATGTCTCAAGATGATATGATAATAAAGTTTTGGCTTGACCATAGGCCTTGAGCGCAATACAATAAAGATTGGGCTTAGCCATAGGCCTAGAGAGAAATACATTCAAAAGAATGTAAAGCTAGTGTGGCTCAGCCTTGGCCACAAGCACACATAGTCAAAAGAAAATAAAGCTAGTATGGCTCGGTCTCTAGTCACGAGTACACAACACAATTGAAAGAGAGTATAGAAAATATGGCTTGGCCCTTGGCCTTGAGCCTCACAACAAAAATGAATTCAAAGATTAGTTGGGTCGTAAGGCCTCAGCTACTCAAACATATAATGATGATGAAAATTCCACAGCGGTAGATAATACAGAAATACACTCATTACCTGAGTGGAGTTCTTGCTACCAAAGAATACATAGTTCAACCTGTCCTTCTAGAAATTACAGAGCAGAGCTCTCTTTCCTTTATGCCAAATCCCCCCAAAAAAGTTTTTCCTTAAACTCTTCCCCCAACAAAAAAAACATAGTCTCCCTCGAAGACTCCAAGGTTATGGCCTTATCCAATATGCATGCCTAAAAACATGGAGAACTACCAAGGTGGTGAGAGTGGCTTCTCCATTCGACCAACCACCTCAAGAAGGTCCGTGGGAGCAAGACACATGTCAAGCTATGGTGAGCTCAAAGCTCCCATAAAATAATACCATCAACAACAAGATAATAGTTTAGCATAGTAACATGGCTTGATATGAAATATCAACTTTATAATATTATTATGCACAACCATAGGATGCTGTGAATACTTATATTATCCAAAATTGTTGTTATTCAACGACACCTCCTTCATGGAGATAGATTTATCGAGTGATTTAGGGATCAAGGACCGCTCTCCCTTCTTTGCTAAGGACAAAGAACAAGACTAACTCTTGACTTGATTTGACGTTCCAAAAATGTCATTAGTCGAGTCAAAGCAACATTGTCGAAATGACTAAATGGACACATCACCTAACGAGAAAAACAACTTATCAAGTCAAGAGAAACTTACACAAACTTGCAAGGCTTGAAAGTACATAAAGTCTAACACTAAGATGGCTAGCAATCTTCCTATTGTCCAACATCTATTCCTTTCTCCTGGATGATACTCTCCTTCCATCTCCGGAAGATGATCACTTTCCTTGTCCAACTCACAACCAGAAAAATCATGATCAGTGCATCATAATATGATCAATAAATCATAATAATTAAATAATCATTTAAATCTAGAATCTCTTAACTAACTAAGATTCATAAGAAGCAGTGATTAATCTAACATTTCCATAATGTCATAATCCAACTACTAATTAATCCTCCTAATTACCATGTAAAAATAAGATTAAGCTAATCACGGGTTAGGGATGTAACATAATTGAATGGACCTATCTAGTAAATAATCAATCATAATTCCAAATCACAAAACCTAGGAGTAAATCCAACCCCCACATATGCTGAAAAGGTCATTGTGGTACCACAGAAATGGTTAAGAGTGCATACAAGAAGTTGTGTAGTACCACACACGTCATTAAGGTCTCATGGAGGACATCGGCAAGTAGAAAATATGTTAGCCCAATACTATATAACCAAAAGATCCAACAACAAAAGGAATAGTGTGGTATTTACAAAAGACTAGAATGGTATGAGACATGTGTTAGGGACATGTCCTTATACCATACAAAACTATATATTAAAGGAGGAATACAACATATGTAATAAGTAGGAATTGTTGGAGTACAATACACTGAGAGGGGGGGTGAATCAGTGGTATACTAATTTTAACAGGACCTTAAGACCTTGAAATAATATTTCAAAACTTTGAAACAAAGGCAACTTCTATTGAATTGAGATGAGGCATCATATTAACTATGAATATCATGACAGCTTTGGTTAAGTTAAGATAGGTATCATGACAAATAAAACTAAAAGATCAATGTCAAGAATACATCAACACAATATTATGAAACAATCTAAGATAAGTATTGACTCATGAACATCAGACTTAAGAGTAAGGGTGTTCACATATTAGACACACAAGCATATAGATATTAACTCATAAAGTTTGATTGACCATAATGAGGATGAGAAGAGAACATCATCATTTCAGACAATGATATATGATGAAAATGTGTTCATGCAAACCAAATTAACTTAGGATAACTTTAAAACTGAATGACACATGATAAGCAAATGAACATGAGGATCAAACACATCAGTGATAATAAAAACCCATAACACAAATATTGTCTTGAATAGAAAACCCTCATGGGGAATAAAAACCACTTGAAATGACTCACTGGCTTAATCAAAATGTGCTTCACTAGAAAATATAGATGCCTCACTGGTTGTTTGTGCCTCACTAGCTATTTGTGCCTCATTGATTGTTTGTACCTCATTGGTTGTTTGTGCTTCACTAGCTATTTGTGCCTCATCGACTGTTTGTACCTCACTGGTTGTTTGTGCCTCACTAGCATATTTCAATCAAATATAATGAATAATATGAGTCAATACAAAGGGTTACTCTATTCCTCTACATTCCAATCCTTAACTGTCTCATTATTTGAGACTCAAACATCAATACAACAGCTCATTTACACTCTCCTATAACCTTACAATAGCATCACTACAATAGCTCATTAAAACTCTGGTATAACCTTAATGATTATGCAATAAACACAGATCATCAACCTCTTATTAGATGTTTTTAAAAAAACCTTTTTTATACAATATTACAAAGTCTTCTTTCTCTCATTAAACTGTTTGTGAATGTAATTGATCTTCTTCAACTATCAGAGACAATTTTTAACTCTAGTAGAATCTAACAAAGGAATGTGGTCAAGTAGACCCATATAGAACTTGTTACAAATTCTTCAAATCTTTTACAATAACGAATCTTTAACCACAGTTTGAATCTTTAGTCACATTGATAACAAATAATCTTCAAACTGTCTATTATAACCACTACACCAAACTTTCTTTTCGATAGTAGTCAACAATAGCTAGTTTATATAATTTTCCAAATTGTTTAAATGCCTTTTTCAAACTAAAGAAATAATCAAAACTACCTTCAAGCATTCGAGCAGGAAACCCTAGTGATAAATCATAAGAGTAAATTCTTCAAACCCTCACCATGGGTTTAACACAAGTCATCTCAAACTCTTCTGTCTACAACCAAGTATAAAGAAGTTACATAACAGACCATCCATGTCTATTAACTATTTTTCAATGAACAAAACTGCTTTAACAACAAATACTTTCAATGCATATTCTAGATAGGGTTCAAGACTAGTATAAACCCTCATAAGCAAAGCAACAAAAATATTTCTTTTTCAGCCTTTTTAAAAATAGAGAATAACAATTTTATTTGACCAATCCCATATGAGAAGACAAAGAAAGATGTCACCTATTTTGATATGCCATAACTATCAAGAAGATTGTGCATAACTGTCACCTTTGACTCTCGAGCATCCCCATCATCATAACTAGTTTCACCTTTGACTGAGCATTGTCATTTCACAAAGGATCTCCATCATGATAACCAAAAACTTCAGCATTTTGCATAAGGATTAAACCCTAAGTTGAGAGATACATGATATACATCAAAGTTGCATAATGTAAAATGAAACCTCATCAAGCCTTTTTTCCATATTATTCCTTTTACTACCTATCTCGATAAGCCCTAAAAGGCCCAGTGACTTAGAAGTTAAACCATCAACTTTTACCTTCTTTGAAGACCATGAACCTGCCCAACAGGTTAAATGACTTTAAGTGCCTGATGAATGTTGTATTCAAACCAAATTTTTTCAAATGATTTTCAACTAAATGCCTTTTTAACAAATAATAATATACACTATGATGCCCCTCAAGTGAATTAAATTAGTTTAAAACTGATATGGTAGGCTTTAGGCTATTATAACCTTGCATTGTGCATAAATGAAACATCATAGCACTAAAAGACCTTGAGACCAAATTGTCTCATGATGCAAATGAAATCATAACACCAATTGATACATGAGAGATCACTTGTAACACTAAACAAGGATACCAAAAATGAAACCATCACTGTAATATCAAAAGATGAAACCAATGATATTATAATCAACAAGCACCTGTAGAGCATAACACTCACTGTAACCAATATATCTGAAGTGCATGCCTCAGCCAAACAAGGAGACCATATATACAAATAAGGATTCCATATACCATATGCATCATAGTATCATACCATTACCATTACCATATAGAACCAATAACCTCTGTCCTGTAGAGTATAGTAAGTACCACAACCAACATGTTTGATGTCTCTTCAAGATAGAACCCCATCAATACCAAGTGAACAACATTGTGAGAATTATCAAGAATAAGAGCACTTGCATCAAATGCTAAACATCATGAATACCAATACCAATGCCAGCTACCATATGATCCAACTAGCAAACCTGAGAGTTTGTGTATTTGTCATCAAGGACAACAACTGAGAGAGCAACAAACTCCCCCTTTGTCCTTGATGAAAAAACACAACTCTCTCTCCCCCTTTTTGCATCAAAGATAAAGGGAGGAATAATTGTGCAATTGCCTCAAAGATGGATCAGAAACCATAAGCCAGTATGCTGCAGAAAATATAAGTAAAACAGAAAAATGTAAATCATACCATGACTATCCAACAAAGCAAGAAACATCCAGAATGGCCTAAAATATAACTGCACTATCATTACTATATAAATGAGCATGCATTAAAACAAGGACAACAAGTGAAGATGCCAAACATGAGAGATATGAGGGTTGTCATCTGAATAGAGCAGAACACCACTATCACAACATATATCAATGATCAAGTATCATTAAAGTGGCAAGTAAACTTCTAAACATACCACTATACCAATGTAATGCCAACTTCCAATATATAACCATGCTATAGTAACATGAGGAAAGATGAATGTTGATAATCACTTATCACATTAATGTACCAACTGACATAACAAGAATGAAGAATATGCAAAGAAGCTCCCCTGAGAATAATAGCACATTAAGTTTGCATTAATGCCAACACATCTTCACAATAGTCACTTTACTTTAAGAATCTTTAGAATAATGTGTTGTAAGTAAAGCAAGATCTTTATCATTCGTTGCCTATTGCAATCACCATACTGCTGTCCAAAGAACTCTTTCAATGTTGTACCATGAAATATCAAGTACTAAAAAATAATGTTAGAGGAAAAATCATTGTGAACATGAACCACTACACAATCAAATGGTACTATGAAAGACTTCATATCTTGATGAAAGACCTGTGCATCACAACTTGTCAAAATGCTGAGCATAATATCACATTATGAGCAAAACATGATTCATCATTCAATGTCCATTGTCACAAAAAATTAATGCAAAAATTGTATTATGTCTTCAAATAATATTGTGATTAATCAAGGCAAGAGAACATTAAATCTGATTAGACTATATGGATTAGAAAGAAGGCATCACAAAACATTGTTCAACTATATCAAATGCATGTCAATTGTCCATAGAATCAAAATATACTGTATAACAAGAATCAAACCAGAATCCACTGAAAACCACATCACTATTTTAGGATATCCTACCACTGTTGACACTGTTGAAGGCACACCAAGATCATTGTATCACAACATTACCAAGATCACTGTTACACCAAAAAGTTAGACAATAAGATCTACTATCCATTCAGTTAGATAGTCTGCTAGCAATAACATGCCATCCAAGTCAACCAAATGCTTCCCAACCAAATGCTGCCATGTCACACCAAGTCAAACATGATCATAAAAGCATAAGACTACTCTGAGATGAGAAAGAAAAATAATACAAACCCTCCTTCAAGGAATCAACTTCATATCAAGGACTGCACTGAGATCAAGCAAATGCAAAACATTGTATGTTTACTACTAACTTAATACTATCTCACTACTCAAGATATCAGTAGAACACCAAATATAGTCACTACCATTTTAACTATATATTGCTCAAAGGTCTCAAGAAGAACATATTGAAATCATTTCCAAAGGAAAAATCATATAACTTGACCAAGTGTTTTATAAGTCACTGCCATCAAACAAACACATTAGTCTCAAGACAACCTGTATGGATGATTGTTTAAGGGGTTTGAGAGATACATTATAGATCAACTCCCCCTTAATTCATTGTATTCTTTATGCACTCATGGATATCTCTTGTATAGTATGCACAAGATTAGGACTTCCTTCTTCTTTTATTTGTTTTCTTCTCCAAACTAGTATAGAATATTTGTTTTCCTTGCGCAAGGCATTCACTTTCTTTTGCTTAAGCATATAGCCTCTAGTTGGTTTTATCCTTCCTTTACACCATTGTGCTTTTTTCTTCTAGGTAATTTGAGAGTCATACCTTGCATGCATCCAACAGCTTCTTACAAAATGGCCAATGTTATTGCAGTTATAACAAACATTATTGTAGTTTTGATTTGACCAGCCATAAAAACTTTTCTCTTTATTCTACCCAAAACCATTTATTTTACAATCTTTGGCCCTATGACAATAAACATGACATGCATAGAAATAACCGTGGAATTGTGAATAATTATACCTGATAGGTGGAAATCTTGAAGATTTGTTATCAGCAATGTTAACCTTAGCTTTCTTCTTGGATTCAACCTCAGGTGCATTAGAATGAAATGTCAGGTCTATTTCTTCCTAGGAGCATCTCATGTCTTGGAACATTCTCCTTTCTCATAGCCTAAGCCAGTAGTGTCCCTATAATACCTTTTCTTGCTCAACATGTCATTCAGGTAGTCAGTACTCTTTTCAAATTGAATATTCTTTTGTAATTTTGAAGATGCTTCTTCCAAATTCTTTCTCAAAGAGACTATTTATTTCTCTAATTTCAGACATGCTATTCTTTTTACTTCAAGATCAGACTTAGTCATATCTATTATTCTTTTGGCTTCTACAACTTTAATTTTTAGACTGATAATCTATTTGTCAGACTCATCAACTTGACTTCTTAAATCTACAATCAACTTTCTTGCCTCTTCAAATTCAACTAAAACTTTTGTAAGATCAGAGAGTACCTTAGTCTTGGAATCATTCTCTTGTTGAAGTTGAACGTTTAATTCCTAGTTCTCTTTTTCAAGATACTTGTTCATTTCTAGAGAACATAAAAGTTCTCCTTCAATATCAACTTCACAGTCATTTTCATCGAACTCCTATCCATCTTCATCTACAAAGAAATCTCCTTCTACATCATCAATCTCAACAATAAAGTCATTGTCTTTATCATACTTTGTGTCAACCTTCAAAGGTGACTTAGGCAATAGCTCATCACTGGGCTTGACTTTTTTATTTGTTTGATAGCTTTTCTTCCTTTATTTCTTCTACATTTTCCCATGCTACTCCACTATCAGGACCTACCCAAGCCAATTAGACTTCTATAGGAAACCTATGCTCTGATACCACTTGTTGGAGTACAATACCACTGAGAGGGGGGGTGAATCAGTGGTATACTAATTTTAACAAGACCTTGAGACCTTGAAATAATCTTTCAAAACTTTGAAACAAAGGCAACTTCTATTGAATGGAGATGAGGCATCATATTAACTATGAACATCATGACAACTTTGGTTAAGTTAAGATAGGTATCATGACAACTAAAACTGACAGATCAATTTCAAGAATACATCAACACAATATTATGAAACAATCTAAGATAAGTATTGACTCATGGACATCAGACTTAAGAGTAAGGGTGTTCACATATTAGACACACAAGCATATAGATATTAACTTGTGAATTTTGATTGACCATAATGAGGATGAGTAGAGAACATTATTTCAGACAATGATATATGATGAATATGTGTTCATGCAGATTAAATTAACTTAGGATAACTTTAAAACTGAATGACACATGATAAGAAAATGAACATGAAGATCAAACACATCAGTGATAATAAAAACCCATAACACAAATATTGTCCTGAGTGGAAAAATCTCATGGGGAATAAAAACCACTCAAAATGCCTCATCAATTTAATCAAAATGCGATTCACTAGCAAATATAGATGCATCATTGGCTGTTTGTGCCTCACTAGCTATTTGTGCCTCATTGGCTATTTGTGCCTCACTGGTTGTTTGTGCTTCACTGGTTGTTTGTGCCTCACTGGCTGTTTGTGCCTCACTGGCATATTTCAATCAAATACAATGAATAATATGAGTCAATACAGAGGGTTATTTTTTTCCTCTACATTCCAATCCTTAACTGTCTCATTATTTGAGACTCAAGCATCAATACAATAGCTCATTTACACTCTAGTATAACCTTACAATAGCATCATTACAACAACTCATTAACACTCTGGTACAACCTTAATGATTGTGCAATAAACATAGATCATCAACCTCTTATTAGATGTTTTTAAAAAACCCTTTTTTATACAATATTACAAAGTCTTCTTTCTCTCATTAAATAGTTTGTGAATGTAACGGATCTTCTTCAACTATCTGAGACAATTTTTAACTGGAGTAGAATCTAACAAAGGAATGTGGTCAAGTAGACCCATATAGAACTTGTTACAAAGTCTTTAAATCTTTTACAATAATGAATCTTTAACCACTGTTTGAAACTCTTTAACCATAGTTTGAATCTTTAGTCACATTGATAACAAATAATCTTCAAACTATCTATTATAACTATTACACCAAACTTTCTTTTCGACAGTAGTCAACAATATCTAGTTTATATAATTTTCCAAACTATTTAAATGCCTTTTTCAAAATGAAGAAATAATCAAAACTACCTTCAAGCATTCGAGGAGGAAACCCTAGTGATAAATCATAAGAGTAAATTCTTCAAACCCTAACCATGGGTTTAACACAAGTCATCTCAAACTCTTCTATTCACAACCAAGTATAAAGAAGTTACATAACAGACCATCCATGTCCATTAACTGTTTTTCAATGAACAAAACTGCTTTAACAACAAATACTTTTCAGTGCATATTCCAGATAGGGTTCAAGACTAGTATAGACCCTCATAAGAAAAGCAACAAAAATATTTCTTTTTCAGCATTTTCAAAAATAGAGAATAACAATTTTATTTGACCAATCCCATATGAGAAGATAAAGAAAGATGTCACCTATTTTGATATGCCATAACTATTGAGAAGACTATGCATAACTATCACCTTTGACTCTTGACCATCCCCATCATCATAACCAGTTTCACCTTTGACCAAGCATTGTCATTTCACACAGGATCTCCATCATGATAACCAGAAAGTTCAGTATTTTGCATAACAATTAAACCCTAAGTTGAGAGATACATGATATACATCAAAGTTGCATAATGCAAAATGAAACCTCATCAAGCCTTTTTTCCATATTATTCCTTTTACTGCCTGTCCCAGTAAGCCCTAAAAGGGCCAGTGACTTAGAAGTCAAACCATCAACTTTTACCTTCTTTAAAGACCATAAACCTGCCCAATAGGTTAAATGACTTTAAGTGCCCGATGAATGTTTTATGCAAACCAAAGTTTTTCAAATGATTTTCAACTAAATGCCTTTTTAACAAATAATAATATACACTATGATGCCCCTCAAGTGAGTTAAATCACTTTAAACATGATATGGTAGGCTTTAGGCTATTATAACCTTGCATTGTGCATAAATGAAAATCATAGCACTAAAAGACCTTGAGACCAAATTGTCTCATGATGCAAATGAAATCATAACACAATTGATACGTGAGAGCTCACTTGTAACACCAAACAAGGATACTAAAAATGAAACCATCACTATAATGTCAAAAGATGAAACCAATGATATTATAATCAACAAGAACCTATAGAGCATAACACTCACTGTAACCAATATATCTGAAGTGCATGCCTTAGCCAAACAAGGAGATGATATATACAAACAAGGATTCCATATACCATATGCATCATAGTATCATACCATTATCATCACCATATAGAACCAATAACCTATGTCCTGTAGAGCATAGTAAGTACCACAACCAACATGTACAACCAACATGTACAACCAACATGTTTGATGTCTCTTCAGGACAGAACCCCATCAATACCAAGTGAACAACATTATGAGAATTATTAAGAACAAGAGCACTTGCATCAAATGCTAAACATCATGAATACCAATACCAATGCCAACTGCCATATGATTCAATTGTCATGTGCCATGCCACAAACCAAAGAGTTTGTGTATTTGTCATCAAGGACAACAACTGAGAGGGCAACAGGAATATGAGAGCACAATATTTCAAGGGTGGAATTCACAGAGTATGAGGCTACAAGTAGAACACAAATGTATTCTAATAAAACCTCAACATTTTTCTTCACCATTTAATTTTAAAGTCCTATTTTCATCCGTGACTATGAAACTCTTTGTTGCATGCTTATAATCTTTGTTCTATTTTAATTTGTCATCAATTTTATACTCATGATTCTAAAATTTTGTGTTTGTTTTGAATTGCTCTATGTATTTTTAATGGTAAATATGTTCAAGTGTCTATTGAATTGTTTAGAATTTAAGTTCCTTAATTTTGTATTTTATAGTTTTCCACTAAAGTTTTACCTTTTGCTAAATTCTAAATATTACTTGCATTTCTTATAACTTGAATTAAAATTGACCTTCAGTGCAAGGGTATTTTCAAAGCGTAAGGTGAAAATAACCATAGTTTGAGTTAATTTAATCACTTTATTTCAATTATTTTACATCACAAATAAGGCCTTCCAAACTTTGAATAATTAGTGAAGCATGAGAGGATTCCATTTTGTGAAGTTACATCGTTGTATTATTGGAAATTGTAAAATATTAAAATGCCATTCTATCTAAAAATTATAAAATATTTGGCCATTCTATCTCCCAACCACATTGTAGATGTTTGAGTAGAGGACATATGCCAAATAGTATTGTGGATCCACCTCAAGAGCACACTTTATAGTTGTAATTCAAACTACAAATCTTAAATGGGATTGAACCCTCATTCAGAGTGGACCTTTAGATGTACATAAGTTTTGATATGGTTATAGTACCATAATTTGTTGATACAATTAGCCAATTCACCAAATATTAAAGCATGTGTTATATGGATGTTTAAATATTAGCTCTTAGATATTTATATAAAACACATGCTAAAAATAAGTACTCTATTAGATCCCTCTCACCAAAGTTCTTGATGCTAATTTTCGTCTAGCACATGATGATCTATGTTAAAACAAAAAATTAAGCATTGTCAAAATTGAGTCTTATTTATTAAAATTAAATAGAAGTGCTAAAATTAACCATTATGCAACCACCAGCTAGAAAATAACAAAAAAGTTTAAGATTGACAAATTCCACTCACATTTACATAAAAGGACAAATTACTTCCACCTAAGGAAGCAACTAGTTTTGCTATGTGTATCTTGTTATATTTGGATTCACATTTAATAAATGTGGTATAATTTAATTGAACTTTTGAAAAGATAAATGGTCACGTTATATTTTTATGTGTAATAAAGTTCACTTCTAAATTTGAATCAAAACATGAAAAAAAATTGAAATAGACAATTAAATTTAGTTTTCAATATTTATTTTACTTCATAGTAGAGATGGAGGTACTATAATATCATATTTAAATTGGTACTTTCTACCAATAAGAACAAAACAAAAATAATAAAAAAGTACATATACATCCACTACACAACCTTCATAGAGAATGGGATTGGAGGGAATCTTTTAGGGAAAAGGGAAGGGAAAGGGGAAGGGAAAGGGGAAGGGGAAGGCATATAAAAATACTTTATTAAAAGATCTTTTCTCGAACAGTTTGATCAAGAATGACAATAATGTCATCCATGACTTTAAAACATCTTGTTCTACATTTTTTGTTGAAGCATAATACTCCAATAACAATTGAAAACCCAATTCCAATGCTCAGTCCAATTCCCACTCCCCACCATACATGTTCCTCCCACTCTTCTCCACTTACATCTTCACCATAAGTGTTGTTTGAAGAAGGAGAAGAGGAACAATTTATGTTTATTTGAATTCCACAAAGATCTCCATTGCTTGAAAATGATCTTTCATCAAATGTTAACAATTGACCTCCTTGTGGTATCCTACCTGAAAAATTATTAGAAGATATGTTCAAGTAACTCAAAAATGTGAGAGATTGTAGTTCTGCAGGAATATTTCCAATAAGATCATTCCTTGAAAGATCAAGTGACTCCAACTGCACAAGATTTCCAAAAGAAGAAGGAATTTTTCCACTGAGATGATCCCTTGACAAATTGAGAATCCTTAGACCAATGAGAAGTCCAATTTCTGGAGGAATATTTCCTGAGAAGTTGTTATTTGAGAGATCAAGACAACGACCCAATGCCAAAGATCTCACATACTCTAGAAATTGCCCTTTGTTGTTTATTTCCATTTTATCTAAATGAGGCACCAAGCTTGAATTTGAGTATTGAAGGACATCTGCACTTTGTGTTTGATTTACCATTGCTCTCAAGTTTTTTAAGCTACTTGGAATAGCTCCAGATAAATTGTTATTTGATAAAATCAAGACTTGAAGATTTTGTAATTTTGTTAACTGCAATGGTATTCCACCTTCGAATTTATTAGATCTCAATACCAAAATTCGAAGACCAAATAACTTTCCTATCCAATTTGGGATGGTTCCTTGCATGTTATTATATCCCAAATCTAGAATCTCCAAAGAAGTGCAATTTTTAATTGATGATGGAATTGGCCCTTGTAGTCTGTTACCTCCCAATTTTAGTGTTTGAAGACAAACCATGCTGCTAATCTCACCTTCCAAATTATTGTTTTCTAGGTTTAACACCTTTAATGTTGATGAGCAATTCCCAAAACTTGCAAAAATATTCCCTGTAAGCTTGTTATTTGACACATCTAGAACCTTCAAGTTATGCCCTTCACAAATAGAATGTGGAAAGGTGCCACTAATATTGTTATTTGCAAGTGACAAACAAATGAGTTGACTCTGGCTATATTTGTCAATGTTTTCTGGAATGATGCCATCAAATTGATTCTCAGACATGTCCAAGAATTCCACATTAGGATGAGGTTCAACAATATTCCCTTGTAACTTATTTTTATGTAAGTCAACATATTGAGCACTAAACTTACTGAACTTAGATGACAAAGGCCTTCCTCCAAATTGATTACATGAGAGATTGAGTGTGTCGAAGGGTGTATGGTCCCACAACCAATCTGGAATATTTCCACTCAAAAAATTGTTAGACAAGTCCAGGTCATTTATGGTGTATTGAGTGGAGATGAAAGCTGGGAAATCACCATCCATATTACAAGAACTCAAGGACAAATCTTGAAGCTAGAATTTAGGGATCCATGAACCTTCAACTTTTACTTTCAAAAAATTGTTAGAAAGGCGCAAGTAAGTAAGCTTTGTCAAACTTTCTAATTGAGAGAACATGAATGTGCCATTCAGAGAATTATTCCCAACATCAAGCCAGACCAAAGATGAGTGGTTACCAAAAGTAGATGGCAAGCTTCCATTTAATTGGTTTGACCCGAGGGAAAGATATGAAAGCTTTGATAGTCCACCTAAAGAGCTCCATGGAATGCTGCCTGTTAGTGAGTTGCTAGAAAGATCCAACTCTTGAAGTTGTGAGAGATTTCCAATAGAATTTGGAAGACTACCTCTTAGTGAGTTTCTAGAAAGATCCAACTCTTGAAGTTGTGAGAGATTTCCAATAGAATTTGGAAGACTACCTCTTAGTGAGTTGCTAGAAAGATCCAATTCTTCAAGTTGAGAGAGATTTCCAATAGAATTTGGAATACTGCCTTGAACATTGCTATCACAAAAATATAAGCCAGTCAATGAAGACATATTTCCAATAGAATTTGGAATCAACCCTCCCACATTTGAATATGCAATATCAAGGTAACTGAGCTAGAAAGCTTGTTGCATAATGGAAGAGAGGTTGACTTTGAGATCTTTGTTGTCGAATAAGTCAAGGACCCTCAAGCATGGAAGGCTTAAAACAGCAGAAGGGATGGAACCGTGGAAATTGCAGCCAGAGAGGGCAAGGGAAACCAAAGATGTAAGATTTGAAATCCAGATGGGAAATGGCTGTTGCTGAGTAACAGTAAAGTAATTGCCAACAAGGCGGAGATGAGAGAGGGAGGTGAGGTTTACAAGAGGAGAGAGAAGTGTTATATGCCTTATTAATTATAACACTTAATAAGAAAACAAATTTTATTTAATATTAAATCTTTCTATTGTGGATGTCTTAAGGTTTCCTTTATATGTGTAGGGCTTAGAAATTGTGTTGATGAAGGTATTTGCAGTAAAATATACTATATATCTCTCTCCCTCTAGATATCTCTCTATTTATCTTTGTTGCCTTCTCAACCTCTCTCCCTTTATCCTCTCTCTTTCTCTTTCTCTCTCCCATTCTCTCTTCCTCTATCTCTATTTTACTTTTCAACCGCTCTCTCTCCCCCTTTTTTAACTCTTATCTCTATCTCTCTTTGTCTATTTCTCTCTCTCTCTATGCTTCTCTATCTTCCTCTTTCTCCTTATTCCATTTGAGCTCTCTGTCTCTAAGTCTCTTTCTCTCTTTCTCTTCTCTATCTCTCTTCCTCTTTTCCCCTCTCTATATCAATCTCCCTCTCTATTATTCTCTCTTCTTCTATCACACTATCTCTCTTCTCTAGGTTTATTTCCCCTCCCTCTCTTTGTCCCTCTCTTTCTCTCTCATCATCTCTCTCTATCCCTCTCTATCTCTATACCTCTATCTCCCTCTCTATCCGTATGCCCATCTATTTCTCTCACTCTTATTTTCTCTATCTATCTTTCCCTCTATATATCTTATCTCTATCTTTCTTTCCTACTCTATCTCTCTTTCTCTGTGATGGTCATTTAATGTTAAAAAGTTTAATGTTAAAAAGTTTACTAAAGGGATTCAAATTTTTAGGGCCTAATTTTGAAAATTGACCCTACCTGTGAAGCAAATTTTATGTGATAGTTATCAAGTTATTATCCCTGCCTCTCTTTGTCCCTCTCTTTCTCTCTCACCATCTATCTCTATCCCTCTCTATCTCAATATCTCTCTCTCCCTCTCTATCTCTATACCCATCTCTATATCAATCTCGCTAGATGATCTGGACCAAACCATACCAATCTCCAATTTTTACATTATAAAAGTATCGTAGCATGATCTTTAATGTAGGGTTTTCCATTAGAATGCTTGACCATAGCCCTAAGTCTATCACACAATCAAAGTCTATCTCTCCCTCTCCCTATCTATCCTCTCTATCTCTTCCTATCTCTATTTCTCCCTATTTCTCTCTCCCCCTCTCCTTCCTTCCTTTTCCTTAATGTTCAAATCTAAGCTACCTAAATGTGAACCCAAAACACTAAATATTGACATTAAGGCATTAAACACAAATTAGTAAATCTTAGCATTAAACATTACAAAGAAAAAATAGAAACTGACATGTGGAAGATGGGTAGATGGGCCATTAGAAATATCTCTCTTTCTCTATTCTTCTCTCTGTAAATATCCCTCCCTCTATATATCTTTATCTCTCTCTTTCTCTTCTCTCTCTCTCTTTTCCTCTATATCACTTATCTCTCTCTCTTTGCTCTATATCTCTTTCTCTATTCCTCTATCAATCTCCCTCTCTATTTCTCTCTCTTGCCCTCTCTATGTCTCTCACTCTCTCTCTCTTACTCTATCTATTTCTCTCTTTCCCTATCTCTCTTTGTCATCTCTCTTCCCCTTTCTCTCTCCACTTCTATGTTCCTCTCTCTAACCCTTTCTCCCTCCCCCTCTATCTCTCTTTGTAACCATCTCTCTAACTTTCTCTCTATTCTATTATCTCTATCTGGCTAGCTCTTTATTTCTTTATATCTCCCTCTCTCTATCTATCGCTATCTATCTCTTTATATCTCTCTTCATCTCTCTATACTTCCCCCCTCTCTCTCTCTCACCATGTCTCTCCTTATCTTTTTTTTCTTTTTCTCTCATTCTCTATTCTCCCTATCTCTCTACTCCCCTTCCTCTCTCTATCTCACAATCCCTTTATCTCTATGCCTCTCTTTGTTTGTCTCACTCTATCTCACATTGTCTCCCTCTCTATCTCTCCCTCTCTATTATAATATATTTAAATTTATGTATTCTAAATTTAATAATATTATTCAAATATAATTATGTATGAGAAAGACAAAGAGTGGAATAGAAGATAATCTAATTTGCAAATGGTAAGATATGTATCTAGTTCCTCCATTTACAATTGTTGCCCGTATATTTTCCTTTCTTGTTGGTGGAAAGCTATACTTCTTAGAAGTGTTTTTTCATGATTTTAAGTAGTTAGGAGCTGAGGTGATCTCCTTACCTTCATCTCTCTTTCTCACTTCATCTTCCTTTCATAATGACGGTCTTCACACATACACTTTGCAAACTTGGATGGTATTCTCTCTCTCGCTACCCATGCTCAATCTCCTAAATGTGGATGAAAAGACAATTACCCACTCTCAATCTCCTAAATGTGGATGAAAAGACAATTACCCACTCGTATAAGGAACTGAATTTAGTAAACTAATCTTAACTCAAATTTTAAAATATGATCTAAAACGTAACTAAATTGAGTTAGTTTAGTAGGCATGAGCTGTCCATAGTCCATAGAATTTAGAAGAAGTGCTTTTTTATTTAATGTGTATGTTTCTTTGAGTTAGTTTATTTTTAAGTAAAAATAAATTAGTTTAAAAATAATATATTTTTTAAAATATTTTTTTCTATTAGAAGATTATAAGTTTAACAAATTTTAAATTTTTTTTTTATGAAAATGCCAATCTATCTATTAAAGTTAAATAAAAACATCTTCACAAAAATATTAATTCTTCAAAAAAATTATTTTACATTTCTCCAATTTATAATGAAAGGTTTACTATCAAATATGTTAAGAGTTTATATTCCACCTAATCTATTTAATATTTATTTATAAAATATTATAGATTTTAAAATATATTAATATTAACATAAAACTAAAACATCCAATGTAAATATTTTAAAATTGTTCTAAAATATTATGGAAATATATGTTCTCTTACAATTGCTCTAAAATATTATGGAGATATATATTCTCTAATTTTAAAATAATTGAAGCACTAATATTTTTTTATAAAATATTATAGATTTTAAAATAAATTAATATTAACATAAAACTAAAACATCCAATGTAAATTATTTAAAATTGTTCTAAAATATTATGGAAATATATGTTCTCTTACAATTACTCTAAAATATTATGAAATATATATTCTCTAGTTTTCTAAAATATTATGGAGATATATATTCTCTAATTTTAAAATAATTGAAGCACTAATATTTTTTATAAAATATTATAGATTTTTAAATATATTAATATTAACATAAAACTAAAACATCCAATGTAAATATTTTAAAATTGTTCTAAAATATTTTGGAACTGTATGTTCTCTTACAATTGCTCTAAAATATTATGGAGATATATATTCCCTAATTTTAAAATAATTGAAGCTTAGTAATATACAACCATAAATTTGACAAAATTTCTTTTGAATGACTTTATAGTAACTTTTAATGCACAATTTTAAATTTACATAAACTCTATAAATTCAATTTTATATTAAAATTAATTTTCACAATTTTTTTATTACTCATTTAATTTATCTAACTCTCTTAATTATTTATACAGATTTTACTATTAATATATTTTACTTACTAATAAATATTAATTTTTTTTCATTTTCTCTTTATTTCAAAATATATCCCCCAAATAAATTTACTTTTAACTTCAAAAAACTAACTCAATGAAAAAGCAAAATAATTTTAACTTCACAAAACTAAGCAAAATTTAAAAGAAAAATTATATTAATTTTAAATATTAAAAACACAACATAACATTTTTAAAAAAATAATTAATATTAATTTTTTCAAAAATCCAAAAAACAAGAGCATAGTCCCCTTATCTTTAATTTTCTTTAGGAGAACCAATAAAATTATAAATGTAATGCAAAACTTAAAATTATCATGCTTCAAAACAATTAATGCAGGTCGACTGCATTAAAATTACTGCCTTCAAACATTGGACTACATTAAAAGTACTGCCTTCAAACATTTCTTAAATAACAGTAAACTGAAACCAAAACCAACGAAGAAAATGAAAATATTCGCAAAATCATAATTAATGTAAAAAGAAACTGCGTTGCTGAGCCTAGAAGGAAACCGGTGAGCGGGAAAAAAAAACCGCAAAAACAGAGAAAAAAGATCGACGACCCCCATAATTTCAATCGTCTTGCATGCTTTGTAGAGAAGCCTCCACCGTTGATCTGCCAAAGGCAGGTATCTCTTTCACAAAGAGAACGCTAAAAATATTATATAGACGCCGTTTATATATATATAACTGAATAAACTTCTTATCATGAAAGCTCTTTGAGAAAGAAAATATGCATTATTGGAAGTTCATTCTACCATTTATGAGATGGCGGTCTATAATGTATATAGAATATAGACACTGCATTTTAAATAATAAAGATAAAGAGCGCTGGCTAATGCTGAATACATCTTTAGAATGACAGCTGTTGAGCATTGCTGTTTCTAAAAGGAGAATAAGATTACAAGTTTACAACTTACTCCACTAGTAAAAAAAAGCTACAAGAAACCATACTATCTGTTTTAAAAAAAACCACTAAAAAGGGTACAAGAAATTGTGATATTTAATTTACAACTGTCCTAATCCATTTTGAATGGTATGTATGGTTATATTTTATTTTTTTATTCATTGATGTGCAAAGAAATGAGTAAGATTGATAAAAATAGTCACTTCACTATATATTTTACAATTATTTTTATAAAATAGAAAATAATTAAACTCTATTATATAAAAAAAAAATATTTTTCTTAATTTAATATTGTTACAAATAAAATATCTACAAATTTTTAAGATTTATATTTTGAAAAAACATCATATTTATTATTGAAAATGCTTAATTTTATTTAAATAATTGACATATTAAGAATTTAATTTTTTGATGGAAGATTTTATATCAAATTCAAATAGTTTAATATATTATGTGATAATTTTTTTTTTGAATTATTTATCTATCTATCTATTTATATTATTCATTATAATATATAAATTATGTGTTTTTAATTATAACTTCAAGAGTTATGCTCATAGGTGTAATTAAATAGTAGTAATGGGCAGATTGTAATGGCATGACCCCTTAATTAAAATTTGACAGCCACTTACATGTTAAATTATTAATATCTAATAATAAACATATTATAGATATATAGATATATAGGTAGAGAAATATATAGATAGATAGATATAATTGTAAAAAAAATGCACTTTTCTTATGTCTAGTCTAGGCTAATCCAATAAAATGCATACACATAAGATAAATAATTTGAGTGTCATATGTTGACAAGTTTAATTTTTATATTTCGATAGGAAATAGGGATGTCAAGAACACTTAGCTCAATGAATGAGAAATGATGACAATCGATAAAGATTCTAAAATGTGTTGGTACTTTGCCTAAAAAAATGTGATCTCTTAGTCTAGAAGGTGCCTCTGGCTCTAGGCATAATTTATACTCTATTAGAGGATGGGTTCAAGGATCTAGTATAGGTTTGTGATCATGATCTAATCCTCTACACCCAAACTTATATTTCTCTTGATTTATAATTCTAATCTTCTACTCACTTTGTTGGTATTAGTTTACTCTACCGATCAACTTGGGGGACTACAACATTAAGAAATACCTTTGATAGGTTGTCATTGGATCATTAGTAATATTCGCCTAGACCAACCCCTTGAGAGCGAATAAGATCAAAGGCTACAAGAAAATGCCTAAGATATGTATTTGCTACTAATTTTTCTACACCAATCCAAGTGCTTTTTTAGGTTTTAGGGGAGAAAGGTAAAGGGGGCTTAGTCTAGGATAATCCAATTAGATGCATATAGATAAGCATAAATCAACCTATACTAAGCATTACAAGGATATGATGCATCAAGTTTTCATATCAAAATAGTTAGAGGAATTTAAAATTACTACAATCACATTTCCAATATATAGAAACATTATAACCATTAAATAAAAAACATGATACAAATAGATTTTCTAATGCCAATTTCTAAAACTCTAATATTCATGATTAGAGTGTTGAAAACTACAAATAGATTCTCCAATTATAGCCATAATTCAAGAATGAAAAACAAGATTAGAATGCCCAAAAATATAATATTCACATGTTTCTAAAGTCTATTATACAAATAGATTCTCCTAGGAGATAGTAAACTGTCATCATCATTCATTCTAGTAACTAAGAAATATCTTTCTCTAAACTTAAGAGTATATATAAATGATCTAGTGCTAATAATTTTACCAAAATTCCATCATCATGAAGGATCTTCAAAGGTACCAAGGAAAGAAGCACCAAGACCAATTGGAGTGAGCTACCACTAGACCATATGATACCATTAATTTCTATGGATGCTTATGCAACTCTAGTCAACCCCAAGCTTATGAAGAAGAGTCATGGATCCATAAACAATCATGTTTAATCTCAAGAATACTTAAAGGTCTCTCTCAACACTCAAAAAGGGATTATACAAGATTTTCATTGCAATCCACTGATGGATTCACACAAGGATTGCCTACAACTAAATTGCTCTAACACAAGAATTTCTCACAACTAACATAAAACCTTGTAGCAATAAATCAAGGGTTTACTCAAAACCATTGTTACATCCCCAATTTTGACTATGTTTAACTTTTACTTTTTATGTGATATACTAGATAAGTAATCATAGGTTAATGATTTGATGCTTGCAGAAAATGTTAGGATAAATCATTGATTATATGGATTATGATTAATGCTTAGATTTAGACATGAGATTACATGTTGATTAAGATTATTTTAGCATGATGTTTAATGATATATTGATGATACACTGATCATAGTTGTATGATTGTGAGTGTAGCTAGAAAAAGAGATTTCTAATTCCAAGACGGGAAGGAGAGTATCACCCGAGAGAAGAAATAGATGTTCTAGAAAAAGTCAGGTGGCTATTTGAGTTTCAAAGTTGTTTGTTATGTGAATTATCATGAGACAGAGTATGTATCAGTTGTCTACCCTTGTTTAGTCAGTTTCAATTTGACTTTATCATTTTGCCAAGTAAGGATTTTTTCAACATCAAACATTGTTTAATTTGGTCTTTTGATATAAGTTTTGGAGGTTATAGTTAACCATTCTTCTCGTCAGGAAGTTTTTGACCATGTTTGCTTGTCAATTGGCGTTGACATCAGCAAGAGGTTATGAAGGGAGAGAAGATCTTGACCCCATTGTTGCAACTTGCAAATGGTAATTTTCATCATTCTCAGAATAGTGTTGCTACCATTAAGTTATTATTTTGTATTTATTAAATGTATATTTGATTTTATATATATATATATATATATATATATATATATATATATATATATATATATATATATATATATATATATATATATATATATATATATATATATATATATATATATATATGTCTTCCTTATGTGGTTTAAACACTTACCATCTTGAGTAGATAGCTATCGATGGTTTTGATAACCATAACCTCAAGGTGGTGCTACAAGGTGACACACGTTCCCTACACTACCACGTAAGGTGGGAAGAGTGGGAGGAATCCTTGGTTGGTTGGGAGCTGCATGATGGTAATACTCTCGAGAGTGTGTATTATGGACTCTCAGGTATGGGGGGTCAATTAGTTACTATTATATTTTCCATTATGAATGGGGAGTGGTTTTCATTTAGCTGTGGATAATAGAGTGAAGGGTGGACTGTGCTTGCAGATAGAAAGAAGGATTAAGCAAGCTTGAGTCATGAGCCTATAGACCATAAGAGGATTGTGTTTAAATCTTATTAGGTAATTTCTTAAAGTTGGTCGCAACCATGGTGCTGGATACTTAGTATCTTTATTTATTATATATATGTTTTCTTATGTATGGGGATGACTGAGAAAGTCCATGCCATTCCTTTTCTTTCATAACAGTTGTTCGATATCTAGCCTTGTATATTGTAATGTATAATGTAAAACTTGACAAGCCACAGGATATATATCATTAACTTGTTTGTTTTGAATAAGCTGGGATTAAATTCTTAGAGACAAGCTCTTTCCATTTGATCATGATTGTATTCCATGTTTTAATGATAACTTCTATGCATTCATTCTATAACGTACTTGATTGTAATGAGAACGTAGTCAGCTCCTCTTGGCCAAGGAAGCCTTTTATTCATTAAGTAAAGTGATATTTTAGCAATCTGTCATCAAGATGAGAGCAAGGCGCCATAGTGAAACAAGTCTGAGGTATGTAATATCCAGTGAGGCTCTATATAACACTGGATACTTAAACCTTTCTTTTGTATAGCCGGGTTGAATCAGGGTTAAATACCTGAGCCCAATTATGAGTGCGTGACTGGTATGATACTCATATTGTTGGTGTTGACTAATGTTATTTTGATATGTTAACAATACTACCCTAGCAGAATCTTGGACCTCTATAGATTCAAAATATGCCATTCTATGTCATTCCTTTGGCGGTAAAATGGTAAGCTATTTTTTTAAAATCCTAGCTTTAAAATATATGTGTATAAAGTATGTCAAGAAACCTATTTTTTGGTAAGGGACTCTTTATTATTCCTTTGGGTATGTCATGGGATTAGAAAAGATGTTTACTAAGAATCTTGTATACATGCATACTGAACATGCAAATCTTTTCATAACAATATGATTGTATTGTATATAGACCTTAAATTATCAAATTGGATTAGAAGGGAATCCAAGAACTAAATTAATTATCTTGGACAAACAATGATTGTTCTATCAAAATATTATCTGTGTCAATACTAGACACTTGAAACTAGAAAATACTTACATGTTTAACTTTTGAATCATGAAATAGAGTGACGTGGAGTCACATATTTCACATTGATGTGACAACCAGTAAACTTCTCTAAAAGGTTGGAAGACCTCTATGAGATTCATTTGGTCTTGTACTCTAGAGTTTGGAGTAGAAAATGAAAGTCAATGAGACTATGGGTAAGAATTACCTAGATATCTGTTAATGGATTTAGTAAACAAATCTTACTATTGAATGATATAACTTCTAATTCGAGTTAGATGTGGGTGAACAATCAACTACGTTCATTGCAAAATTTCTATGTATATGAAATCTTTTGGCCAAAGTAATGCATCCATTTGTGCATGCATTAGTCGATTCACTATGCTCTAGATGGTATAACCTTCCAGTAGTACCATACATAGTTAGAGTGGATCTATAGTTTTATGATCGTGTAGAGTTATGAAGGACACACCACTAGAGACTCAGATGGAAAACCTATTGGTTCCTTATATCTATTTCCTTTGTGAAGGGAAGGGCCACTTCCAGGGAGGAAGTTGTGCAGGGGACCGCTAGTCTCTGGTTGGAGGAAAAGCACTTCGGTGATGCTCTCCTTCCCAAGCAGATGACAAGCTAAGACTTATGAAGACAAATATCAAAACTCCAGATGCGATATATTAAATTATATGACTTGATTATCAAATTCTATGTAAACTTGACATTATTGCCATCAACAAATATTATGATTGTAAAGTGAAGGAATTCACTAACATGCTATCTTGAAACATGTTATACATTTTCAATTTGAAAATATTCAAAAAAAAGAATATGCTTTTTATGTAATCATTATGCAAATGATTAATGTTTGATAAAAATATGATTATGATAATCTTGATTTTGTTTTACTTGATGGTAAAAAGGGAATGTAAATCTTGAGTAATATGAGATGACATGCTACATATGGTATCAGAGCTAGCTACCAGGTTCAATGCATGGACCTATGAGCTCATTGCATGAAATCTTCCTTAGACATTAATAGTTGCTAATGTTTGGACATTCCTTTTCTAGAATGGTAAGAACAAGAATGACACCAAGGAAGAAGGTAATGGGAAATGGACGTTACCTAAAGGCTATTAGGGAGAAAGCCTTAAGGATGAAAAGCCTAGGCCAAACTAGTTACCTAGAAGGTGCATAGTTATCTAATACTAAAACATTCACTTAAAAATACATCAAGCAGGAGAAGGACAAAGTAGTTAAGGTTATTGCTCGTACCTTTGAAAATGAATCAGTGAAACCCTCTGCACCTAAGGATTTACTATTGGGGAGTGAAACTAATGCTCCTATTGTTATTCAAGAGGACATGGATGAGTACCCGCAAGTACGTCCACCTCCTAAATATGATTTGGTGAACCTCAAGGATGAGGATAAACTTGGGAAGGTCTCCCAACCTAAAATTGACTTACGATTGCAAGCTGTGAGAAATTTTAATGAGTGATGGATATTGTGTGATCCATGGATAATATAATGCAATTTTGAAAATTTTTGCAAACTTTTTCCTTCTTGTTTAAAGATTGCATAAATTGTTAAGAAAAGTGTCTCAACCTTGCAACTTTGAAAGATAACTATTCTTCCTAGTTTTGGTCTTTTTGAATACCATTTATCTTGGAGAATGGTCTGGAACCTTCAAAGTTTCCAAAAGTTTCCAAACAAGCTAAAAATAGTGAGACTTACCATTTTTAGTAAGTCCTTCGATTGAGCTTGGATTGACCTAAAATTTTTCCCAGAAGGTGCACAACAACTAAGTGAACATCTGGGGTGAGTTTTGTCTCAAGATCATATCAGGATTGCGAGATATTAAAGTTTCTATTTTTTGAAACTGTCAGAAAAAGTTTTTGAACTCAATTACTAGAATCAAAACTTCTCTAAACATCCCAAAAAATGTCATAACTAGTGTAGTAGGTTATAGGGTGATAGATCTCTTCACGAGCTTTCTGACACATCAAATGATTCGTCAATCAGACACCCGGATCAAAAGTTATGGCCTCCAGAAGTTGGACCTTCTATTTTGGGAAATGTAAAAATGTGTTGGACACATAAAAGAGCTGTAAAGGGGAGAGTTACATGTGTTGGTGTGTGGTTTGGCACATCACAAGGCATCTTTGATTGGAGATATTTTGGGCACCACTTTTTGGTGGTTTTGGCTCATGGATTTGTAATTACCGTTGATGGTGTACTGTATTGCATCTCCTATATATCAAGAACTTGAGATGGAGGTTGTATGTAAGAATCTTATAGATGTCAAATTACCTCCCGGATTTATAACTAACAGTGACATAGTATGAGCGTAGCCATCCTGAAGATCCACACTAACCATGTGGCCAGTGCGGGTGTGGCAGGTGATTCCCTTCCAAGAGCAGCAGTATAAGCCTTTCCATGATGCCAAGAAGTCATATGGATCTCTCAGGTGTTGTTTGAAGAGGATGAGGGCACTTCTTTCGTGAGGAGGGCATCCCCACCAGCACCAGCACGTGCCCACCATGGCCAACAACACCACCACCCAAAACATTCCTTTTCCCATGTTCAGACAGACCCTCTCAATACTGATAATATTAATACTTAGCACATTCCCACTTCCCAAATGATGCTTCTACTTGATGGAATGGGCTGAAAGTTGAGGCATATTTATAGGAGCTACAAACCTTGTCAGTTGGGTTCATAGAATTTTCAAGGGCAACCAAAGTCTTCATAGTGAAAAATGTAGTGAAACTTCTGAAGGGATAATTAGCCGATAGGCTTTTAGTTGTGAGCATCATAGTGCTCGGAATTGTCTCACGCCGTAAAATTCGGCTGGAAAAATTTCAAAGTCGGTTAATTTTTAGGGGTTTTTTGGGGTTTCTCTTAAGATGTACTCATCTGTTTTCTCTCCATCGCGGTCAACCGTACTTAGATTGCTCGGAATTATCTCACGCTGTAAAAAAAATTTAAACAGGAATGAAAATGTTCTAAACTCATCGGTTGTTCTCACGCCGGGAAAAGTCAGTGTCACCCAGGATGTTCTTGCCAGAGTCATTCAATCTATAATGTTCTAAACTCATCGGTTGTTCTCACGCCGGGAAAAGTCAGTGTCACCCAGGATGTTCTTGCCAGAATCATTCAATCTAATATAGATTTCAGAAGTAAATGCAGAGTTAGATGGACAGATTTTATACATTAATTCACCAGCCCCTTTTATCACCGCCTCAACAATCTATAAATAAAAAGAATTTTTGTAGACACAAAAGAAGCAGCTACAGACACAGAAGTAGCTACAGAGGTGACTATGGAGTTTATTAACTTTTTTTGTCCTATTGATGAATTTAATGTTTTTTCCGAGTTTGGCTATCATTTTTCTTATTTTTTGTTACAGTGTATTAGTTTTTTCTCTGTTCTGAAAGCCCTACAAATTATTATTTATTATCTATAGGCAAGCCACATGAAATTTCTTAATGTTTTGTTACTGTGGCTTCATTTTTACATATTTTGTGAATGTGAGCCAAAATAGTGGATGCTTCCAAGGGATTTGGGTTTTGAGTTGATTTCGTTTGAGTTTCAGAATTGTAGAACTTAAACTAAATAGAAGGGAAAAGAAAGAGATTTTGATTTTTGCAATCAATTTGGGCTATGTGGGAGTTTTGAGATTCGAAATGTTTTGTGGGATTTTGTGGTTCCTGTGTTTTCTCTTTTTGGCTTGATCCATTATGGGCGGTCTAGAAAATACGATTTTGGAAGCCTGGGATCCAGGTAAATGTCCAGATCATTTGTTGTTGATGTGGGTATTGATCCTTGTACAAAAACCAGGCCTTCTTTCTGTGCGTAATTGAGTTTATGCTACAGGATTTGGAATCCTGTAATGTCTTTGTTAAAGTCTATTTTTGGTCTCTTGAGATTATCCTGCAATAATAATTGTGAGTCAAAGAATGTTTATAAGACAACATGCATGCTAAAAGCATTGCCAATCCAGAGGCAGGTTTTAGGATGCAAGTCCTAGTGTTGATGTTTGTAGCATTTAGCAGTGCTCATTTGTTTTGTGGGTTCTCTCGCCTTGCCATTTTTACCAATGTGAGTACAAGATTGAATGAATTGCAGGGGAATATCTTTTTTTAAGGTTTTGTTTGATATTGAAAATTCTCTTTTAGAGAGTATTACAAATTGCTTTCCTATACCTGAAACATATATACTTAAGATGCTTGATTTTACAGGGTTCATTTGAATGATGATCCACACAAATGATATTAATGTGCAATGATCAGGTGTAGCACTGCCTTGTAGAAGATGACCCATATTCTTCAAAAGAAAGCTATGGTTAGATTGGTCCATGATATCTCTTGTGAATGTCAATAGAATGGTTATCACTCTCCCTCTCAATAGATAGAGATAGCCCATAATTATAGCTAGAAGCATGAGGCATCCAACTTTAGTCCCTCAGTTCCTCTTACCACAAGTTTAAGGAATTGCAGGATTTAAGCATTACTCTGTCCACCCAGCTGGAATTTCTTGTAACCCTGGACATATGTAGTGCCTGATTAGATTAGTTAATAACTACTATATCAAACACAAGTGCTAAACCAAGGTAACCCCAGTCAATCGTGGGAAGCAATCATACACAAGTGATCATACCACAGTAGCAATAACTGGAAATAATCTGTGACTAACTGAGGCCCAGGTTTGCAGCTATGCCAGAATCGATTGGCTGGTTTTTGGAGTAATGTGGTTTTTGTGGGAAAAACCTGGGAAAACCCTATTTTTGTGGGTTCCCTCAGACTTAAATCTCATCATTCTCTTTCATTGCATCCCAGTTTTTTGTGTGGCCGCCCTCGTTATATTCTCTATAAGATCAACCCTTGTTTTACTTAAAAATTATAAATCAGAGACCTCATCTTTTGATAAAAACCCTCTTATCTAAATAAATGTAAAAAAATTAAAAGAAAGAGGCAATGTAAATATTTGCATTGAAATAAATTTCAGCATAAGTGATGGGATTTCAATTTTTCTTTACTTAATGAAATTAAACAGCGAACATATTTTAATTTTTGTGTTGGAAAAACAAACAACTTTGTTTTCTGTTACAATTACATGGTGATTTGGGGCACGCCCTTATGTTAAGTTTGACTCTTTCCTCAATCTCTATCCATCCCCATTTACTTTCACCTTCACACATCCCCATTTACATCTTATCCTAGTTATATTTGTACTTGTTTGCACACATTCGTCCCATTGTTAGTGTGGACTTCCATGTATCCTTTCTTTGTCCTGGGTCAATCCCATTATGCTCAGGGTCAATCCCAAGCCACTTAAGATTGACCCCAAATTTAAATTTTCAAATTTAAAATTGTTGACTCCTACCTTTTCCCTGCTAACTATTCTCAAATTCTACCGTGTGTGGCGATATACAATTTGGGGATTGTTGATAGCAATCTCATCAAATCGATAGTTGAATCTGCTCCGATTTACAGGTAAAATGTTTGTATATGTATCTTAAAAGTTCCTTGATAGAATCAATCTTATTGAATAGACCAAATATTGAAATTCCTTTTGGGTATTGTCACTGTATTTGAAGATGAGATTCGTGTGTGCTTGAATCTGGTTCTGAATCATAAGTGGAGTTTTTATATCTGTAATGGGCGGCTAAGTCTGTGATACATTCTCAGGAAAGTGAGTTTTCATGTTTTGTGGCCACTGGGAAAAAAATCATGGTGCACCGCCAGGCTAGAGCCGTAAATTCTATTTCAATACACGTAGGGCTTTCTGAATAAATTTTTTTTTTCTTAATGATAAGAATAAATAAAGAAAGGTGGAATAGTGCGTGTTTTGGAGAGTCGTGTAGGGAATAGGGGAGATGGCGTATTACAATTATATCAATTACTGTGTTAATTAATGACGCTCTGTCAATTACACTCTTTTCTAAACTATTCTTGTGTGGCTTCAATAGCACCTTGTGGTAGTTTTGACTTATATACATACACACGTCATTACACCGATCTCTCTCTGCAATTTATTAACCCCCATTTTGCAAAAGAAGACATTCAGGTAACTGATTCTTTTGTTCATACAGGATTTCTCAGACATCTTTATTAAGATTTTATGAAATTTTCTGTGGGTAAAGAGTATTTTGTTTTCTGTGACATAACTTAAAAGAAAAAATAAAGCTTTACAGGATTTTCTTTGGCAATGTTTTATCTAGGTTCTGTGAAATATTTGGCTATGCAAGATAAGCTGCATTGGTTGCTACGCAATCTAAAAATATCTGCAACCAGACAATCACGGGAAGTAGTCTACGCAATCTGGACGGTGGAAAAGTTATCTGACAAAAGTAGTTGTAAAGCTCTTCAGAAGCGTGAGATGGCATACATTACTTCTCGTGAATGTATTTGACCGGGACCGAATCGAATCCCGCCAAGGCTTCAGTGGCCGTGGGACCGTGGGATGATAGATGGGGCCGGGGTAATTTATAACTGTCATAATCCATCTATTTTGAATGGTATGTATGAGTAAATTTTGAATGATAGTTTTCTAAGTCTTGTTCAAACTCAGTAATAATTTTCAAAGTCTTTCGAAAGTATAAAATATAGAGAAGGTAGACAGTAATAATTTTCAAGGTCTTTTGAAAGAGTGGAAAATTTAGATTAATAATTTATAACAATTTTCAACGTCTTTTGAAAGAGTGGAAAATTTAGATTAATAATTTATAACTGTCATAATCCATTTTGAATAGTATATACGATTGAATTTTATTTTTTGTTCATTGACATGGAAAGAATAAGAAAGATTGAAGATGCAGTCTTGAGTATGGAAAGATGTTAAAGAAATGAGAAAGATTGACAAATATTGATTTAGATTTTTACAAAATATTCTTTGAAATTCTTTTTAAATAATTCTCTATGAACACTAATATTTTTTTAATAATTTCCTATGTTTTAGAGAAGACTAATTTCAAGAAAGGTTAATCTTTTTTAATAATTTCCTTTTCTTCTAGGAAATACTAATTTTTTTAATAATTCCCTAAGAAAGACTAGTAAACTCAACTAATAATTGTGTGTAAATTGAATGTTTACATATAATATATTTTACAATTGCTTTTATAAAATAGAAAATAATTAAACTATATAATATAAAAAAGCTATATTTTTCTTAATTTAATATTCTTAAAAAGAGCATATCTATAAATTACAAATTTATAAGATTTATATTTTAAAAAGACATCATATTCATTATGGAAAATGTTTAAATTTATTTAAATAATTGATATATTAAGAATTTAGTTATTTTTAATGGAAGATTTTATATCAAATTCAAATAGCTTATATATTATGTGATAATATTTTTTTGAATTATCTATCTAGATATTTGTATTATTCATTATAATATATAAATTATGTTTTTTTAAATTATTACTTCAAGAGTTATGAGAGGTGTAGCTATGTAGTAGCAATGGGTAGATTGTAATAGCATGACCCCTTACCTTAAATTTGATAGCCATTTACATGTCAAATTATTAATATTTAATAGTAAACATAATATTAATGATAGTTTATTAAGTATAAATAAATAAAAAAGCACATTGGTAACTAGAATAAAATATATTGATTTAATTATTTTATAATTGTTTGCATGAATTGTATTATTTATTTTATTACTGTTGTAAAATAAAATAACTCAAGTAAATGCTAAAGTAAATAATTTGTTTTCATTTAATTTATTTCAAAATTATTAAAAATAACATAGCTCTTCCATTAAAAATAAAGTAAATAATGTTTAAAATAAAATAGTTCTTAAATAAATGTTAAAACAAATAGTTCTTAGATAATTATAATTTTAGGACATGTAATTTACAACTATCATAATCCATTTTGAATTTGCTCAATTTTATTTTTTATTCATTGATATGGAAATAAATAAGAAAGATTGACAAACATAGCTATTCCAACACATTATTGCAAGTTGTTGTCTTAAGCATGAAAAGATGTTAAGAAACAAGAAAGATTGACAATTATTAATTTAGATGTTTAACAACCCTTCTTTGATTTTTAACAATCCTTGACAATTATTTCAAGTCTTGAGCATAGAAAGATAAATAAATGAGAAAGATTGACAATTATTGATTTAGATGTTTAACAACTCTTCTTTGATTTTTAACAATCCTTGACAATTATTTCAAATCTTGAGCATAAAAGGATAAAGAAATGAGAAAGATTGACAATTATTAGGATTAGAATTGTAAGCAACAATTATTAGGATTAGAAGGTAAGCAGCAATTATTTTCAAAGTCTTTCGGATGTGTGGAATTTTTAGATTAATTATAATTTTAGATATGTAATTTACAAGTGTCATAATCCATTTAGATATGTAATTTACAACTGTCATAATCCATTTAGATATGTATGGCTAAATTTTATTTTTTATTCATTGATGTGGTAAGAAATAAGAAAGATTGATAAAAGTAGTTAGTTCATTAAAGTTGTAGTATGCAGTATGGAAAGATGTTAAAGAAATGAGAAAGATTGACAACTATTGATTTTGATTTTTAACAACCTTTCTTTAATTTTTTTAATTAATTTCTTATCTTTGAGAGAAGATTAGTAGACTCAATAATAATCATGTATTGAATGATTACATCTAACTTATTTTACTATTGTTTTTATAGAATAGAAAATAACCACACACTATACTTCAAGAAAACTACATTTTTTTCAATTTAATATTGTTAAAAACAATATATCTACAGATTTATAAGAATTATACTTTAAAAATACATCATATTCATTATTGAAAATATTTAAGTTTATTTAAATAATTAATATATTAAGAATTTATTTTTTTTCAAATGAAAGATTTTATATCAAATTCAAATAGTTTATATATTATGTTCTATCTTAATCTATCTATCTATTCATTTATATAATTCATTATAATTTATAATTGTGTTTTTTAATATTATGTCAAAAGTTATGTAATGACATGTCAAATTATTTAAAATTTAATAATAAACTTAGTACACTCGCACTCTTACAATTCAAGTTCCCAATGACGCACGGAATTGGGTGGAAATTGAGGAATACTTGGAAATGACGTTTCTTACAAACTTTCAACAACCAAAGTCTTTGAAAATGATAGTTTCCAAAGTCTTGTTCAAAGTCAGTAATAATTTAGGCGTATTTATAGGAGCTACAAACCTTGACAGTGGGGTTCAGAGAATTTTCAAGGGGCAGCCAGAGTCTTGGAAAATGTAGCGAAACTTCTAAATTGATAATTTTCAAAGTCCTTGTTCACATGTAGAAAATATGGCGAAGGTGAGCTGTTGTAATTTTTTCAGTCTTTGAAAAGTGAGAAAAATTTAGATAATCATAATCCATATTTAATTTACAACTGTCATAATTCATTTCGAAGGCGGGCAGTCCACATAGTATATAATATTATATAGATGCCATTTTTTTAAAATATAAAAGATAAATCTCCAAAATATATATATAAACTGAATAAACTTCTTATCACAAAAGTTCTTTGAGAAAGAAAATATGTACTAGCATACCTATATTTAAAAAAATATATCTAAAGTACGCCGAAAGATATGTGAGGTATATTGATTAAAAAATAGGCGCCTCGAGAAGGATATCTTTCGACGTACTTTATATATATTTTTTTAAATATAGGTATGCTAGTAGCATCAACAGCCTCAAGCCTAATTACAACTATAATGCATAATTATTATAATTATATAATGTAATATTATAATATAGATTAGATATATTATTAGAATATATTGTATAATAATTATAGTTATATATTATATTATATGAAAAATATATAATATACCTATATTATAATAATTATATAATATAATATATTATTATAATTATATAATATAATATATTATTATAATTATATATCTAACCTATATTATAATATTAGGGTTATGGTTTTAATCTAATTAGGGTTATCATTATGTTCATAGAAATATATGTTAATTGTAATGTATAGATCAAATAACTTGTCATAATTAGAGATAGAGTTGGGGTTTGAATGAAGATTACATTCAGAATTAGGAGTTTGTTTAGGGATTGGGTTAGGGTTAGATATAGAATTATGATTATAATAACTCTAATTTTATCCCTAACTCTATCTTTATCATTTTAACCCTAACCCTAACCCCAACCTCAACCTTAATTCAAACCCTAACCCTAATTCTAACTCTAGAAACCCTAATTCTAACCTTAACCCATCCTAATTTTGATCATAATTCCAACCCTAATTATTTTTCTAACTGTAATACTAACCCTAACCCTAATTCTAACCCTAATCCAAATAGTAATTCAAATCATAATTATAATTATAACCGTAACCCTAACCTTAATCCTAACACTAATGCTAACATAACTCTAATTGTAACCCTAACGATAACCTAATTCTATCCTAAATTTGAACTGTAACTCTAACCCCTACTCTCATTATATCCATAACCCTAATTTTGAACGTAGTCATAATTATATCCCTATCCCTAACCCTAATTATAACTCTAACCCTAAGAATTTCTTTTGTTACAAATATTTTCCCTAGTTGTAAACCTAATTCTAAACATAATCCTTAACCCTAACTATAATTCTATCTGAAATACTATTTCTTTCACTATCCCTAACTCTACTACTAACTCTAACCCTAATTCTAACTATAATTGTAATCAAACCCATAATAATATCCCTAAACCTAATTGTAAACCCAACCCTTTGGTTATAAGATGATCATAGATTCATAAAGGCTTGAAGCTACATACTTCATACTATTTTTAAAGAGGCTACTCAGAGGTCTATACTGAGGGTAGTGAACAAAAACAACATTTAAGTAAAGAGTTCATCCTTATTTTTTATTTAACTATGCAATTCGATTATTTTACACTTTAAGGTTAGAATTAAGGTTACGGTTATAATTAGAATTAGGGTTAGTATTAGGGATACAATTAGGGTTAGGGTACAATTACATTTAGGGAAAGGGTTATATCTTTAGAATTTGTGTTAGGATTAGGGTTAGAATTAAATTAGGGTTAGGGCTAAGCATATAAAATTTATTTGGTTATATATACCTTGATTGTAACCCTAACCCTAACCCTAATTTTATCCCTAACCCTAACCCTAATTCTAACCCTAAGAATAACCCCAACCCTAATTCTGACCCTAATTCTCATTGTCATTGTCACCCATCTTTAAACTATAACTTGAATTCTAATTATAATTCTAACCCTAATTCAAACCCTATTTTTATCTGCAATCCAAACCCTAACCCTAATCATACTCTAACCCTAACCCTAATTATAACCCTAACCATAATCTTAATATTAACCTTTACCCTAATTGAACTCTAACCCTAACCATATTCGTAATTCTAATCATAACCCTATTTTACCCTACTTATAACCCTAATTTTTAATTTAACAATAACCCTAATTCTAACCCTTACTTTAATCTTAATTCTAACCCTAATTCTATCCTAAATT
Source organism: Cunninghamia lanceolata (assembly GCA_027924645.1). Taxonomy (NCBI): domain Eukaryota; kingdom Viridiplantae; phylum Streptophyta; class Pinopsida; order Cupressales; family Cupressaceae; genus Cunninghamia; species Cunninghamia lanceolata. Next base: position 655,977 of record BSBN01001604.1, on the reverse strand, counting down.
TGACCTATAATCCTAACCCTAATTGCATCATTAACCTTAAATTTTATATGCTTAACCCTAACCCTAATTTAATTCTAACCCTAATCCTAACCCAAATTCTAAAGATATAACCCTTTCCCTAAATGTAATTGTAACCCTAACCCTAATTGTATCCCTAATACTAACCCTAATTCTAATTCTAACTGTAACCTTAATTCTAACCTTAAAGCATAAAATAATTGAATTGCATAGTTAAATAAAAAATAAGGATGACCTCTTTACTTAAATGTTGTTTTTGTTTACCACCCTCAGTATAGACCTCTTAATAGCCTCTTTAAAAATAGTATGAAGTATGTGGCTTCAAGTGAGGAAGTTATTCTATCTAAATTATTTATGCCTTAAGTGAGGAAGTTATTTTATCTCTTTTCAATAGTTGGAAGTAGGTAAAGTATTAGATGCTTAGTTATATAATTAAATTGCTACCTCTAGTTTTACCTTTTCCAGGACTTATTTTGTAATTCTCTACTCATATTTTTATATCTTTGAAATTTTATTAAATTATGATAAGATTAATACCAACTAATGTACCAAGTAATCTTGTCTCATTAATACCAAGTAATTATGTCTACTTGCCCTTTAAAATAAATATTATAATTATATTATTAGTTTATATTGACAAATTTTTATATGTAGTATGATCTATATTTGCCCTTTAAAGGACTTTCTCATATTCTAGTTTTTATGAGCATTTATTAAAAAATCTTAATCTAACCCTTTACACAAACTAATATACATTATTATATAAAAATAAAACAATCATGTATTAATTAAGCCTACATATAATTTAATTTAGAAATGGAAATATATATAATTATAATTTTATTTTTAAAAAGTAAGACATAATTTGAAAGATTAATATGAAATTTTAATATCAAGATTCAACAATCTAAAACCAAAAATTTCTTCATAAATTATTTATGTAAAGTACGCCAAATACAAAAGTTAAGGATAATAATCCTTCACACAAACTAAAACCTAATTCAAAATAGAGACAAAAACATCAAGCCTTCATGAACTCAGCAACAATCTTGGAATAGTGAGCAACTACACGCTTTGCAAGCTCTTGAGGAAGACAAACCCTCACAGCTGTCTGAATCTCTCTAATGTTGATGATATTCTTTTTGTTGTAGCAAGCAAATTTGGCTGCCTCTGTTGCAATTTTCTCAAACATCTTGTTGATAAACTTGTCCATAATTACAATAGCTTTGCTTAAAATATTGATATGTGAGTGCACTTGCTCGAGAGTTTTAAACAAGTAGATCTTAAAGATCCCCTTATTCTTTTTATTTATTTTTTCTACAGATTTTTCAATCATGACCTCCTTCTCCTCCACAATGGGCCTCTTCTCTATCCTTTTTGCCATCAATAAGCACTACAAAAATCATATTCTAAAATTAGAAATTAAATCTAAGTTAAGCTAAAAATAAAATTATAAACTCTAAACAAATTAAAATATAAATACTACTCTATGATAAATTTAAATTAAATGACACATGCACATCCACTAAAAGTTAAGCTAATAATTACATTTACATTTAAATTAAAATATAAATACTACTCTATGATAAATTTAAATTAAATGACACATGCACATCCACTAATTAAGGAATCTATTTTCTAGGATATGGTTGCTTAATAAAATGAATAAAGTAATTCTTTTTCTATTTGTAAGGATATGGTTACTTAATAAAATAAAATAAAGTTTTTTTTTATATATAACCTATTGTTTTTTGTAATTCTTTTCAAAATAAACCATGTGAAAAGACCCACAATCCTATTAAACATAACTATAAATTTTAAAATAAATATTGTATACTTTAATTTTAAATTTATTATTATCATTTTAACATATTATATGTAACTATTCTAATAACAACATAACCTATACTTTGTTTAAAATATAGCTTAAAACTTATTTTATATAAAACCTCTACTAATAATCATATTTAATTTGATATATATTATATACACCATATATGTTTTACCTAGCATTATTAATTTTTAATTTAACTAAGTGATGCTTAAACCATTTGACTTTAACCAGTGTGCATTAATTTAATTTTAAATTCACAATTATAAAACAAGTTTGTATTTTAAACATCATACAAAATTTTCCCTAAAATTCTAATTTAACTACTCCACGTTAATTTAATTTTAAGTGAGATAAAATAGGGAGATGTGGAGCTCTAATTTTAGTAAATATCAAAACTTACTAAAATGGTATAAAAAACATATAAGAACTCTAGTTTTACACTACCTTGTTTTAATTTTCTCCATTATTGTTTTTTTCAGGTGACTCAAATTTTCTTGGTGTGCATGGACGATTGCTCTCAAATTTCTTCTTCTTGGTCTGCATTCCATTATTGTTTTTTTTAGGTGACTCAAATTTTCTTGGTGTGCATGGAGGGTTGCTCTCAAATTTTATTGTTTAGTTGTACATCTATCATTTTTATTGCAAGTGTAGGATTCATTAGGAAGATGGTATGCATGTGAGATATTTGTATGCATGTAGGTGCTAAGAGCAAGGAAAATGAGATATTTAGCAAGATTTTAATTGGAGGGTATGAGATTTAGAAACCTCAATTTTCTTAGTGGGGTTTACAATATAATCTGATTTTAATTATTTTAGGTCTATCATATATGGTGTCACAAGATCTATGTATTAAAATTGAACAAAATATATTTATTCTATATGCTGGTAGAATAAGGAAGCACATGGTTAAATTATCAAAATAGATTTAATAAATTACAGGGTATATATATAACAAAACAAATATAGAAATGATGTATAGCATGGTTAAAGAATATGATTATTTTTACTCTTGTGCTATCTTTTTTTAAAAATAGAATACTCTTTAAATAAATAGAAAAACAAAAGCATTGATTTTTTAAATTATTTTTATTTTATGTTGTGCTATTATTTAAAATAGAATGTAGAGTAAAGTCTTTTAAAAAATTAGAACACTTTTATAAAAAAAAAAAGCATTGATTTTTTAAACTATTTTTACTCTATGTTGTGCTTTTAAAAAATAGAATGTAGAGTAAAGTCCATTGTAATTTCTATTTTGAGACTTTAAAATAACATTATAATATTATAATATCTTATAATATTATAATATCTTATATTATAATATAATATGATATATTGTAATATAATGTGATATATTATATTATAATATAATATGATATATTGTAATAAAGTTGAAATATTTATCATATCTCAATGTCATTATAATAAAATACCGAAAAGAAATTATACTAAAATGAAATACCTTTTGGAAAAAAAAAATTCTTGCAGGCCTTTGATGATTTATGCAATGCTATTCTGTTGGTACCTTCAGCTCTCTTCAATGCTACCAAGTGGTGTGATATCTTCTTTATCACTGAACCATGAGAAGATGGTGTCTAGTTGGTTCTCCAGTTTCTCCAATTTCAATCTAATAAGTTGCCGAACCGAAGCAAATATATGAAAAGAAATTATACTAAAATGAAATACCTCTTGAAAAAAAAAATTCTTGTAGGCCTTTGATGATTTCTGCAATGCTATTCTATTAGCACCTTCAGCTCTCTTCAATGCTACCAAGTGGTGTGATATATTCTTTATCACTGAACCATGAGAAGATGGTGTCCAGTTGGTAACCTACAGGGTCTCCAGTTTCAACTTGATAAGTTGCAAAACTAGAAGAGAGCAATATAAATAGAGATGAATGCAACTTTCTATTTAACTTCCATTGGCATATTGTTTATTTAAGAAGATATTCTTCCGATTGCCATCTGTTTACTCAACACTACTGACACCTAAAATTAGTCTCTCAACGTGCCCCACTCTTATGCCCCACTATGCACCTTAATGCATGTTCATTGAAGCATGCAAAGAGGTTGCTCATCTATTTCTTTAATGCAAGTGTAACTGCAAGAAAGATTTAATTTTTAATGGAGGCACAACAATTAATGCAATTCATGTCCATTCGTTGTTCATCCATTTATATATTTTAAAATTATGGAATCTTATTTGTTATTTTTAATTTTGTTTACACAGAAATTAGGGAATCTTTCAGCTCTTGTTCTGCACCACGGTGTGACTGTAGGAACACCTCTCGGCATAATTATTTGAAGGTCATTCTCCCATTTACGAGATGATAGTCTATAATGTATATAGAATATAGACACTGCATTTTAAACAAGTGCCACTAGTGGTCCGTATCTGCTTTGTAGTGTTGTTATTATAGTATTTGTTTAGTTGTAATTTTTTGTTGTTAATTATCTATTGGTTGTATATAGTATTTGTTTAGTTGTAAATTTTTTTTATTAGGTATTGATTGTATAAATAAATTGCATTCCAATAATTGAAAAATTAATTTTTGAAGAGTGTTGAAATGTCTTGGGTAAATAAAATTGAAATCTCAAAAATAATGTAAAAATAAAATAGGACTAAAATATTTCCTTAACTATAAAATTAAACAATACAAAGTCTATTAAATAACACAAATATCTCCTTAAAATGTAATCATACTAATACTTTTATAATTTAAAATGCATTAAAATATTGTAAGTTTTAAGAATAAAATAAAAAATGTAATAACATGGCGAAAAATATTAAGTGATACTGTAGATTTTTTAACTTTTGACTAAATAAAATTGAAATCCTAGATTTTTAACTCTTGAATAAATAAAATTGAAATCCCAAAAATAATCTAATTTCATAAAATAAAATGTGTAGAACCCTAACCCTAGTTGGGTGTGGAGAGATTTCAAATATCTGCCTAAGATATTAAAATGTAATAATAGTGAATACTATTACAATTTAAAATGCATTAAAATATTGTAAGTTTGAAGAATAATTACACAATATAATAACAATAACATATTCATATTTAGATCACTAAGTATTTTATCTTAGTCACTTACTTTTTTGTTTAAGTAATAATAGTAAGTACTTTTAGAGAATATGATTTTAATTAGTAATATTCACCTAGACCAACCCCTTGAGAGTGAACAAGATCAAAGGCTACAAGAAAACTAGTTTTTCTACACCAATCTAAGTGTTTTGCTAGGTTTTAGGAGAGAAAGGTAAAGGGGGCTTAGTCTAGGATAATCCAATTAGATGCATGCAGATAAGCATAAATCAACCTATACTAAGCATTCCAAGGATATGATGCATCAAGTTTTCATATCAAAACATTTAGAAGCAATCAAAATTACTACAATCACATTTCTAATACATAGAAACATTATAACCATTAAATAAAAAACATAATATAAATTTAGATTTTCTAATGTCAATTTCTAAAACTCTAATATTCGCCTAGACCAACCCCTTGAGAGCGAAAAAGATCAAAGGCTACAAGAAAACTAATTTTTCTACACCAATCTAAGTGTTTTGCTAGGTTTTAGGAGAGAAAGGTAAAGGGGGCTTAGTCTAGGATAATCCAATTAGATGCATACAGATAAGCATAAATCAACCTATACTAAGCATTCCAAGGATATGATGCATCAAGTTTTCATATCAAAACATTTAGAAGCATTCAAAATTACTACAATCACATTTTGAATACATAGAAACATTATAACTATTAAATGAAAAACATAATATAAATTTAGATTTTCTAATGTCAATTTCTAAAACTCTAATATTCATGATTAGAGTGTTGAAAACCTCAAATAGATTCTCCAATTATAGCCATAATTCAAGAATGAAAAACAAGATTAGAATTCCCAAAAATCTAATATCCACATGTTTCTAATGTCTATTATACAAATAGATTCTCCTAGGAGATAGTAAACTGTCGTCATCATTCATTCTAGTAACTAAGAAATATCTTTCTCTAAACTTAAGAGTATATATAAATGATCTAGTGCTAATAATTTTACCAAAATTCCATCATCATGAAGGATCTTCAAAGGTACCAAGGAAAGAAGCACCAAGACCAATTAGAGTGAGCTACCACTAGACCATATGATACCATTAATTTCTATGGATGCTTATGCAACTCTAGTCAACCCCAAGCTTATGAAGTGAGTCATGGATCCATAAACAATCATGTTTAATCTCAAGAATACTTAAAGGTCTCTCACAAGGTAAAATAATCCATTCAAAGGTCTCTCTCAACACTCAAAAAAGGATTATACAAGATTTTCATTGCAATCCACTCATGGATTCACACAAGGATTGCCTACAACTAAATTGCTCTTAGTTTAACACAAGAATTTCTCACAACCAACATAAAACCTTGCAGCAGTAAATCAAGGGTTTACTCAAAATCATTGTTACATCCCCAATTTTGACTATGTTTAACTTTTACTTTTTATGTGATATACTAGATAAGTAATCATAGATTAATCATTTGATGTTTACAGAAAATGTAAAGATAAATGATTGATTATATGGATTATGATTAATGCTTAGATTTAGACCTGAGATTACATGTTGATTAAGATTATTTTAGCATGATGTTTAATGATTTATTGATGATACACTAATCATAGTTGTATGATTGTGAGTGTAACCAAGAAAAGAGATTTCCAATTCCAAGACAAGAAGGAGAGTATATCACCCGGGAGAAGAAATAGATGTTGTGGAAAAAGTTAGGTGGCTATTTGAGTTTCAAAGTTGTTTTTTATGTGAATCGTCGTGAGACAGAGTATGTATTAGTTGTCTACCCTTATTTAGTCAGTTTCAATTCGATTATTATCATTTTTCTAAGTAAGGATTTTTCCGCCATCAAACGTTGTTTAATTTGGTCTTGTGATATAAGTTTTGGAGCTTAAGGTTTAACCATTCTTCTCATTGGGAAGTTTTTGACCATGTTTCTTTCTTTGCTTGTTGACTGTCGTTGACGTCAACAAGAGGTTGCAAAGGGAGAGAAGATCTTGACCCCATTGTTGCAACTTGCAAATGGTAATTTTCATCATTCTTAGAATGGTGTTGCTACCATTAATTTGTTATTTTGTATTTATTTAAATGTATATTTTGATAATATATGTATATTATGTCTTCCTTACGTGTTTTAAACACTTACCATCACGAGTAGATAGCTATCAATGGTTTTGATAACCATAACCTCGAGGTGGTGCCACAAGGGGGCACATGTTCCCTACACTACCATGAAAGATGGGAAGAGTGGGAGGAATCCTTGGTTTGTTAGGATCTGCATGCTCATTTTGAGGAGCTTTCGATGGTAATGCTCTCAAGAGTGTGTATTATGGACTCTCAGGTGCAGGGGGTCAGTTAGTTACTATTATATTTTCCATTGTGAATGGGGAGTGGTTTTCATTTGGCTATGGATAATAGAGTGAAGGGTGGACTATGCTTGGAGATAGAAATAAGGATTAAGGAAGCTTGAGTCATGAGCCTACAGACCCGAAGAGGACCGTGTTTAAACCTTGTCAGGTAATTTCTTAATGTTGGTCGTAGCCATGGTGCTAGATACTTAATATCTTTATTTATTATATATATACATTTTCTTGTGTATGGGGATGACTGAGTAAGCTGATACCATTCCTTTTCTTTCATAATAGTTGTTCGATATCTGGCCTTGTATATTGTAATTTATACTGTAAAACTTGATAGGGCACGGGCTATATATCATTAACTTGTTTGTTTTGAATAAGCTGGGAATAAATGCTTAGAGACAAGCTCTTTCCAATCAGTAAAGACTGTATGCCATGTTTTAATGATAACTTTTGTGCAATCATTCTATAACGCACTCGACTGTAATGAGAATGCAGTCGGCTCCTCTTGGCCAAGGAAGCCTTTTATTCATTAAGTAAACCAATATTTTAGCAATCTCTCATAAAGATGAGAGCAGGGTGCCATAGTGAAGAAAGTCTGAGGTATGTAATATCTAGTGAGGCTCTATATAACACTGGATACTTAACCTTTCTTTTGTATAGCCAGGCTGAGTCGGGGTTAAATACCTGAGCCCAATTATGAGTGGGTGACTAGTATGATACTCATATTGTTGCTATTGACTAATGTTATTTTGATATGTTAACAATACTACCTTGGCATAATCTTGGAGATCTATAGATTTGAAACATGCCATTCTATGTCATTCCTTTGGTGGTAAAATGGTAAGCTATTTGTTTCAAAGCCTAGCTTTAAAAGATATGTGTATGAAGTATGTCAAGAAACCTTTTTTTCGGTAAGGGACTCTTTATTATTCCTTTGGGTATGTCATGGGATTAGAAAAGATGTTTACTAAGAATCTTGTATACATGCATACTGAACATGCAAATGTTTTCATAAGAATATGATTGTCTTGTATATAGACATTAAATTATCACATTGGATTAGAAGGGAATCCAATAACTAAATTAATTGTCTTGGACAAATAATGATTGTTCTATCAAAATATTATCCGTGTCAATACTAGACACTTGAAACCAAAAAATACTTACATGTTTAACTTGTGAATCATGAAATAGACTGACATGGATTAATAGATTTCACATTGATGTGGCAACCAGTAAACTTCTCTAAAAGGTTGGAAGACCTCTATGATATTTATTTGGTCTTGTACTCCAGAGTTTGGAGTAGAAAATGAAAGTTAGTGACACTTTGAGTAAGAATTACCTATATATTTGGTAATGGATTTAGTAAACAAATCTTACTGTTGGATGATAACTTCTAATTCAAGTTAGATGTGGGTGAACAATCGACTAAGTTCATTGTGAAATGTCTATGTATATGAAATCTTTGGCCAATGTAATGCATCCATCTATGCATGCATTAGTTAGTTCACTATGCTCTAGATGGCATAACCTTCTAGTAGTGCCATACATAGTTAGAGTGGATCTATAGTTGTATGCCCATGTAGAGTTATGAAGGACACACCACTAGAGACACAAATGGAAAACCTATTGGTTTCTTATATCTATTTCCTTTGTGAAGGGAAGGGCCACTTCTAGGGAGGAAGTTATGCGGGGGACCGCTGGTCTGTGGTTGGAGGAAAAGCACTCTGGTAATGCTCTCCTTCCCAAGAAGATGACAAGCCGAGACTTATGAAGACAAATATCAAAACTCTAGATGTGGTATATTAAATTATATGACTTGATAGTCAAATTCTATGTAAACTTGACATTATTTCCATTAGCAAATATTATGATTGTAAAGTGAAGGAATTCACTAACATGCTAGCTTGAAACATGTTTTACATTTTTAGTTTGAAAATGATAGCACAAAAAACACAATCATCTTCTTCTTCCACTATTTCTATCCTCAACTACAAAGCACCAAGCTCTTATAACCCCTAAAGATCTTAGGAACTACAAGATTACACAATAACAATACAAGAAAGCAATTCATACATTCAAATTCAGTTTCCACTAGGCGACAAGAACATACATCTGACTATGTAGCGACAAGCCCTTATTTTAATAGATAACAAACATAATCTAACATGAACAGCTAAGAGACCTCAATAACAAACATTGCTTCATTCATTTCCATAATGATGTTTACATTGTTAATATCTATTTCTAGATTGCAGCTCTAATCTATCTACACTTATTCTATCTTCCCTATCTACTTCAACCTGCACAGGGTCTTTTCCTCTACATAAAAGTTTATGAATTTTCTCATGCTCTCTTTCTTCATTCAATCAACATCTAGTCACGTTCCTTATTAATCCCTTCGGTCTGCATCATTTCCTTCTTTTATCCTTACCTTCCTTATTCCTCCTGCTATCGGCCTATATTGATCAGCCTCCTTGAGTTGGCTTCACTCCTTTTCGGCCTCCCACTGACCTCTCTCTGAACGACCCTTTATACTTTGGCATTTCTTCCCATACTCTGATTTACAACCTTTCCTTGTCTTATATACGGCTATCTCTATTTATCTGCACGACCTCCTTCTAGAGTCTTCTATATCTGTTTGGCCTAGTCATACCTTTTCCAATCATTCTATTGGCCTTTTATTGGCTTTTATACTAAATTGACCTTCATTAATTTGCCTCTCTTCGATCTTCAATTTGCAGCTGACTCACTGCCTTTTAGTTCAGCCTTCTTCCTCTTTCGGCCTCAATTATGATCAGCCTATTTTCTCTTCTTTTCAACCTTCCTCCCTCTCCATATTGGCCTCCGCCTTTTTATTGTATTGCTACTGGGCTTTTCTTTATCATCACCCCCTTACCATACTTTTGGCCTCCTCCATATTTTGACCATCACTTGCCTCTTAACGGCTGCCTCTTCTCATAACCGTTCATCTTGATGGATTCTTTCTTTGCTTCTGGCCCTAACAGCTTCTCATCAACCTTCACCAAACCACTACTCTATCCCACATGATGTCACTTTCAAAAATAACTTCCTTCATTATTCTTTTCCATCGTTCATAACTGAAGTTGAATATGTCTACTCAATAAACGTAACTGACTCTTTTAACTACTCACTAATCTATAACTATTCATTTCCTTTTGCTGAAGGCAAACATATCAAAATATTAAGCTCCCTTCCTACTGATAGTTTTCCAGAAGATTCTGCAACTGACTATAGTAACTGTTCGTTTACCCAATCTTGTCCACTTCCTGCAACTGTTACAACGTCCTCAACTCATTCAGGTCTCTTGATAATTAACTATTAATGTTCCTGTCACTGTGGCGATAGGAACTTCCTTCCACCTAAAACCTATCATCTAACCCATCACATCAAACCCAAAATCAACTCCTAACACAAATTTTGAAAATTTAAGAAGATGCCCCTGCATCAAACTCCCCAAGGGACAAAAATTTCATGTGCTCCTACACATGAGGATAATAATCAAAACTTAGCTATCTAGTTCCCTTTCTTCCGCTTCTTCCACAATCTTTTTGGTACAGTTATCATATTTCTCCAACATTGTTGAGCCATTTCCAACGCTCCATTCATAACTAGTTTCCTCCAAAGTTTCATTTCCCACTCAGCCACATATAGATCAATGCAAATGACTTTAAATAGACTATCCAACTGTCCTTCAATCTAATCAAATTCATATTTCAACAACTCCTCTTGGACTTCACCATATGTATTATAACTCATAAAATTCTTACAAAAATTTGTATATCTCTCTTCATAATTTTGTCCTAACTCCTCACTACTCCACAAATCAAAATAAAGCAAAATAATGTCCTCATATAGGACCGAGAATTTTACCTCTTCTTGTAGCTCTACAATAACCCCTTTATCATAAGCCTCTATCCTCATTTCCACGTCTCCCACTAATTCATTTGTCTTCAGGTTTCCATCAACATATTCTTTCTGTGATCAGTGAGATTAAAATGAAGATAATACTAATCTAATGCATAAACAAAATGATTATACCTTCATTGAAACCTCATGAATCCATGCGGGAAGGAGATGCACCCAAGAGCTCCTCAAGATTGTTCCCGTGATCAGTGTGACTAATGTGGATTGCTCAAAGCTTTTCAACACAAATGCAGATGAGAGACAAGTGGATGGATAGATTAGATGGGATTGAGGCAAGATTTTGACATTATGATAGTGGGATGAAGGAGATTTTGGAGTGATTTTGGCAGAGATTTGATGCATAAAGGAGTCTCTCCCAAATGGCTTGGAGAGGGTTTCATTTATAGAGTTTTGGGAGTGAGGATGGAGGGTCAGGATTAGAAGGTGAGATCAAGGGCTAAGAATCAATGAGAGTTAGGGTTAGGATTGGGTTCATAGCCTTGTGACAAGTGTCACAAGGAGAGTGGATGAGGGAGATCAATGGTTGAATCTTGGTCAATGGGATTGGAGGGCTCTCATTAAAAGTGAATTTTAAATTCACATGGGGAAAGGTGTGGAGGATTAAAATGAATAAAAAAATTCATTTTGGGAAGAGGGGACATGACAAGTGAATTTTTAATTCACCTTTATATGGAGATGTGAAGATGGTACTCTTACATGTGTAAGAGAATGATAAATGAGGTGTAAGGAGGATTTGACCATTTGAATAAAAGATTGATTTTTATTCAAAGGTGTATGGAAGAAGGGGATAAGCAAGGTTAATTGAGTGTTTAGCTTAATTAACCTAGGTCTAGGGGATAGGTAGGCTAGGGTAGGTTAGGGTAGGTCAATTAGTAGACTAGATTAATTAGATAAGCATGATGTATCTAATTAATGAGGATTAGGGAAAAGGAGAATTTAACTAAATAAATATTGTGAATATTTATTTAATCAAATGACGATATAGTTGTGAGGTAAAAGTGATAAATTAAATAAATTAATTTATCACAAGGAATAGGTAAATGGTCAAGGTAGACAATGAGGGATAAATAAATTAAATCAAATGAATTTATTTAATTAATAGGAGGAATAATGAGGGTGTAGAGATATGGAAAATTAGTTTGCGAAGCAAGCCAATTTTAGGTGTCTACATTTTCCCCTCTTTGAGATGGTGTTGTGGCTAAGTAACATCATTTCAAAGAAGTTAAAACATAGAGTTGGATTGGATAGAAAAAAGATTTTGGCTTAGAAGAATAGGGTAAGGTTGGGGATAATTGGTAAGGATGATGCCCCCTCGAGAGGATAGGCGGGTTGCAACAACACGATTGTGCTCTCGAAATGGATGGAGGAGATTGGTCGAAGTGGTAGGAGGATAAGGGGCGAGATGAAAGGATGATGATGGTGGGAGATTGATTGGTGGATGATCATTGTGTTGAAAATTGATTTAGAGCAATCCTAGGTTTTATATAGCAAAGTGGATATGTTTTCACCAAGGTATAGAAGACCAGGGTGATGATATTTATCTAACATTTGCATGGACTAGACACACAGACAAAGGGATGATCTCATGCATGCCCAAGATGGTACAACCTTGTCCTGACGAGGGAAGGGGACTCATAGCACAAGTCCTTAGTACATAAAAGGTATGATGAACCTTAGATGCATAAGGGGATCAATATGCTAGAACCGACCCTATGATCAACAAGATATGAATACTAGCTTGGAGTAATGAAATCAGCCCACGAGCATAGCATACAAAAAGCAAGACTATGCCCCATTCTAGATGTTTTCACCACATACCATGATATAGTGAGATCAAGGTAGATTTGATGTGATCTTCGAATAGGACAAAAGATAAAAATCAAAAACAAAAAGACCAACGAACCAAAACACATAACCATTGTATCTCTTGCCAAGATGGATGATGAATGGATAGATTCTGCCTATTGTAGGAAAGACATATCCTAAGGCAGTTATTGATTGATGATTGGATCATGATTAGTTGATGTTGCAAGATTGGCTCAAGATATGATGGTGACAAGTTAAGGTTGATGTTGATTCGATAGTTGATGACTTTTGATAAGGGATGATGCTTTGATAGGTGATGTGATGCTTGGATCTAGTGTAAGCTCATTGAGGATAGATGGGTGCATCTTAGGTACCTGAGTACTGGAAACTTCCTTCGTATTCCAGACTGCCTACATACCCTGTATCCACAGGATCAAGGCACATTAAGATGCGGGTGATGATGATATGTAGTTCTGATTTGTGATGATGATGTGAGATGATGATAGATGTGATGATGTGATGAATGATTGAATGATGTGTTGGATGATGAGATGTTGATGGAGCAATGTTGATTTTATGATGGATATTTTTGGGATTTTATGGATTTTTTGATTTTTTTGGATTTTCTGATTTTTTGATGTTTTTTGGATTTTCTGATTTTGGAAAAGGAATGGTTTATTATGAGATGTTTGCATTGGCTTTCATGTGGATGACCTTTATGCTAGATAGCAATGACAAGGGAACACCAAGTCTAGAGGTGAGGGTGATGGGGTTGGATAGGGGGGTTGGCGATGAAAGGATGATGGATAATTGATTCGTGGTAGATGAATGGACAAGTGATAGGGATGCATGTTAGATAGATGGAAGATAGGGATGAGGATTTTTTCCAAGGGCTAGGTTGCAAGGAATCATATGCCCCAATGCTTAGGATTTTGCATGATGGGTTCATGTTTGAATGGATGGACTTTGCAATAGATGGATGGAAGATATACTTACAAAGGGAGTATGCCAAGGGTCTCCAAAGCATGTTGTTGATATTTTGCCCCTTGTCTTTATCAAGATCTAAGGTGGGAAATGGTAGAAAAAAGATATAATGGATAGGATGGATGGGAAATGGTAGGATAAATAGAGGGTAGTGGATAGGAATATGATAGGATTAGAATAAGATAGTGGATAAGATGTGCAAAGGAAATAATGGATGTGGAGATTAGATGGTTTTGCCCCCAAGTGTAGGGATGCAAAAATGGATGGAGAAGGGATTACGCATGACGCCCACAAGGGGTTTTCATCAAGGTACTTGCCCAAGGTGCCACAAGGAGTGGTTTTCACCATTGGACGGATTTTTCTCTTTACTATTTTCTTGATTTTTTTGATTTTTTTTTTTTGATGGGATGGGGACTCTAGCATCTGTTTCCATAGCAAGGAGAAGATGGTACCATGTGGGATAGCATTATGGATGATGATTGCATAGATGTAGGTAGATAGGAGAAGATGGAATGTATAGTGGATAATGGATTATGATGTGGATTATGTGGATTATGATGTGGATTATGTAAAAGCATGGACCATAGGAATGTGATGGGGAAGATATGTAGGATAGTGAACGAAAGATGGAGATATGGGGGTATGTGGGAATGTTAAGTGGTGGAGGGGAACCAAGACCAACGGTTGCACACACTGTGATGTATTTGGAAGCTTGTACTTTGGATGTGGAGTTGGGAGTAATGGGGAGTGGGATGGGGGAGTTTTGGATGGTCGAGTTGGGGTTTTAGGTACCCAAATGGACTTAGGAATTATGGGATTTTTAGATGGGGAGCGGGATGTTTGGGATTTTGCAGTAGATTGGGATGTAGATGCCTCATTAGAGTTTGTTGCTTTTTGTTTAGGGACCCACACCATTTTTGTTTTTGTTTTTTCTTGTGATGGTGTGGGTTTTGATAGCCTTTTGAATTTTTGATTTTGCTTGGAAGGGATAACATCTTTAGGCTTTTGTGCTTTATGAGTTGAGGCATTCAAATTTTTGAATCCCATGGATTTGGGGGAAGCTTCATGTTTGAAAGGTGTGTGCTTTTGTTGGTCTTGATTGGGGATTTTAGAGGATTTATGGGTGGAGGAGTAAAAAGTGGTTTTATGGATAAATGGATGAGGAGATTTGAAGATGGGGATATTAGGAGTTGGTAAGATAGGAGGTAAAGTGGATTTGATAGGAATATTTGGAGTTGGAAGAAGTGGAGGTAAATTTGATGGAGGGAGATGGATGGTCACATGCTTTTGTAAATGATAGGATGATGGAGGAGGGATGGCAACATATGTTTTGGGGGTGCGATGAGATGCACCATGTTTGGGATTGGATGAATGGATCTTGGAAGGCGGGTGGATTGTACCAACATGTTCATGTTGTTTGTCTTGGGATGTATAGCCAAGACCATGCGAAGATGGATGGAATGTGGTGTGGATGGGCTCCAAGATGCCTTGTTCATGAAGGCCTAAGCCTTTGCCTTGATAGTTCATGTGTTGGAGTATGCAACGTGCAATGGGATGTTTGTTGCTTTGGAAACAAGACGCGAATCCATTATTTGTTAGAGATAGATAGGTGGTGGGAGGAAGTTGTTCGCCTCCTACAAGGAAGTCACCATGGATGAAAGTGCTTGTGCCAAGTGAATAAGGGGATGGATTTTGGATGGGATTGGTAGATGGATGTGAAGGATTCATGGGGGATGGTGAAGGGGTGGTAAAAGATGGTGTGAGATCAATAAGTTGATCAATGGATGGTAGGGGATTGGGGATCTTATTAGATGGGATGGTGAGATCTTGATCAAGAGAAGGGGTTGATGTTTCAACATGCTTTGGATTTGATTCTTGACATGGCTCATGTGTTTGTATAGAAGTGGGAGTGACTTGGATGTATGTGATAGGTGCTTAGATGGATGCAATAGGTGTTTGACTTATGTGTTCTTGAACATGGCTGCATGATGGTTCTTGAGTTATGATAGGAGGTTGTTCAAGAGATTTGGTGGATGTTGGATTGCATGAGGGTGTTTGATTCCTTGCTAATAGCCAATGGATGACATCCTTCATGAGTGTATGGGTGGAAGAACAATATAATGGATGGATAATGATGGTGGATGGTGTAGAAATGGGATTGGGATTGGATAGGTGGGTGATAGGATTAGGTAGTGATGGTTTGTGGGTAGGTTCAAGGATAGGTGTTGGATTTGATGGTGGATTAGATGGTGGATGAGTGATAGGGATAGGTGGATTGGGAGATACATAAGGTGATGGATTAAGGTTGATAAGGTTGGAGGGATATTGTGATGGGAGGGTTGGAGGATGGGGATTAGGAGATGGGGGATTTGGTTGTTGATATGAGGTTTGGATTTTGGATATAAGGTGTGCAAGATTGGTGTTCCCTTTATCAAAGTTAGTATGACAAAGGTTGGGGGATGGATAAGGTGGAGGTATTGATTGGTTGGATAAGTATGATGGCATGGATGGGTAAGGGGGTGGTGATTGATATGAGGGTAAAGGTTGATATGATGAAGGTTGATATGATGGAAGTTGGTATGAGGTTGAAGGTTGATATGAGGATGATGGAGGTTGATATGATGGAAGTTGATATGATGAAGGTTGATGGGAGGTTGATGGTGTGGATATATAAGATGTAGGTTGGTATGAAGGTTGAAAGAATGACAATTGATATGATGTGGATGGGGATGATGTGTAAGATGTTTGTTGATATGATGAAGGTTGGATAGGGGATTGGGATTCTCCAATGATGAGGTGTGCTAAGGGCATATCTTTAATTGCATTTTTGAATTGTTCCTTAGCATTAGGATCCATGTTCTCATAGGCTTGTCTACGTCTTTGTAATTGTTGTATTGTTTCATAAAGATCCATTTCGTTGGAGAGAGTATGAGATGATTGGGATGATGGATGATTGTGATGGTGGGATGAAAATTTCAAGACCTTAAGATGATTTGTTTTGATTTGATTTGATTTGATGAATGGTTCTCTATGCTTAAGATAGACTAATGATCTTAAGCAAGAGGGTTGATTGGGTTGGTTTGATTAGGTGATCGATTAAGGTCTTGATTTTTGATTGGGTTGATTTGGATTTGGAGTTTGATAATGATGTGGGGGATTTAGATAATGATTAGGATTGATGTTGATTTTGGATTGGATTTGATTTGGATGAGATGGGATTAGAATGATGTCGATGAATTGGATTAAGGGTGATGAGAGTGATTAGGATAAGATTG
This sequence comes from Cunninghamia lanceolata, assembly GCA_027924645.1. Classification (NCBI taxonomy): domain Eukaryota; kingdom Viridiplantae; phylum Streptophyta; class Pinopsida; order Cupressales; family Cupressaceae; genus Cunninghamia; species Cunninghamia lanceolata. The sequence continues at coordinate 638,692 of BSBN01001604.1, read as the reverse complement.
GATTGAATGATTTGGATGATGATGTGGATAAGATAGGTGGTTAGGATGATTAGGATGAAGTGGATAAGAATGATTAGGATGATGAAGATAGATTATGACTAGAGAAGAAGTGGATTAGAATTTGATCAAGCTCAAATAAAGGGATTTGGGTAAGCTCAACGTATGGGGTTTGATAAATGGGGGGATGGTTTAGCGGTGTTGGGAGGAAAACCCAGCTCGACGTGAGGGGGGGTGTGTGGGGACGGACGCGACCCCCCGCTGTAGGGGTTCGGGGGCGCAGCCTCCTGACCGGAAATTTTTTGAAAATGGGCTTATAAAATTGATATTTTTGATGGAAAAATTTGATTTTTTGACATGGATGAAGAAGGTGCTAAAACAGGTGGAAAATGGCGCTGAAATAGAGAGGAAATGGCGCTAAAGGATGTGAATGGTTGGATTGATGGATGAATTTGATTTTTCTTGGCAAGTAGACAAATGATCAAGCACAAAGACACAATGGTTAAAGGTTTGATTTATGAAAAATGTGACAATCAAGCATGTACAACCTTAAGGATTTGGGCCACTAAAACAAAGGTTCGTAGTGGGGGAACATCTGGGGGATCGGCACCTTACGAGCATCCGATAAACCACTTAAGGTTTTGACTAGCTCTACTAGGAGTTTAATATACCTTAAGGGTACTACTTCCTTTCAAGCTAGCACCGAATGGTAAGCGCTCATACCGATTAGACTTGGCTTTCGCCTTATCCTCAATTTACATATAGCGGACCAGATGAAAGTACCGCTTGGGGTTGCCAATGAGTTCTCCGAATGGATGTGTCTCAAGGGCAGGCCCACATCCTAAAAAATATAGAATAGAACCATTTCTCTTCACCCAAGATCCTTTTGAAGGCAAGGGGAGAGGATACTTTGATTCTACCCTATGGGATAACACTAACGTGCAAGTGCACAAGACACGGTAAACAAGAGCTAATGTTTGTTTTAAGCCCAAATTGAAAATGTGCCTAAAGTTGTTTGTTGCAAGCAATGATTAATTTTAGTTGCACCAAAATCAAATGTTCTTTACACTAAGGCACTCAAAGATTCTTTTTAGGTGCACCAAAATGAAATGTTTGATTTGTAGATAACATGCAAGGGTTCATTTTAAGTTGCAAATGAAATGTTTTAAACAAAGATGAAAGAGCCCTACAAAAAGACTTGTTAGTATCCTCAAGATGATATTGGTGACCTGCAAGCAAACTATCAGTCCCTACACAGAACCTAAAAAATAGTCTCAGAAAATAGCGCTAATACAGAGGTAAGATAGCGCTAATACAGACGATAGCGCTAATACAGAAAATAGCGCTAATAAAGAAGAAATATAGCGCTAATACAGAGGATAGTGCTAATACATAAAATAGTGCTAATACAAAAATAGCGCTAATACAATAGAAAGAAAGTGCTAATACAGACAATAGTGCTAAAATAGGTCATGGAAGGCGCCACTGCGCACTGTAAAGTGGTCTGATCCCAGTTTGAAGATAGTGTTGTTCTGGGTAGATAGCGTCGATACAGGGCTAAAATGCGTCCGGCCAAAAATATATATTTTTTTTCTAGAGAAATTTTGGCATAACCTCCCCTTGTTTAATCAACATTCCTGCAAAAACTGAGAGCATTTTGACACAAAAATAGCAGAAAAATGCTTTAAAAGAGACATGTGAGTGGAAGTTAGGAAAAAAAAAATCTCCATAGAAATGGCGCTAAAACAGAGGATAGCGCTAATATATGGTAGTGATAGCGCTATTGCGAGGGGTGGATGGCGTCGCACCTGTAAAAACACGTCTATGCACACAAAAACTCACACATCAAGTTAGATTCAGACCTTGTGGGTCCCACCGGGCGTGCCAAATGTGATCAGTGAGATTAAAATGAAGATAATACTAATCTAATGCATAAACAAAATGATTATACCTTCATTGAAACCTCATGAATCCATGCGGGAAGGAGATGCACCCAAGAGCTCCTCAAGATTGTTCCCGTGATCAGTGTGACTAATGTGGATTACTCAAAGCTTTTCAACACAAATGTAGATGAGAGACAAGTGGATGGATAGATTAGATGGGATTGAGGCAAGATTTTGACATTATGATAGTGGGATGAAGGAGATTTTGGAGTTATTTTGGCAGAGATTTGATGCATAAAGGAGTCTCTCCCAAATGGCTTGGAGAGGGTTTCATTTATAGAGTTTTGGGAGTGAGGATGGAGGGTCAGGATTAGAAGGTGAGATCAAGGGCTAAGAATCAATGAGAGTTAGGGTTAGGATTGGGTTCATAGCCTTGTGACAAGTGTCACAAGGAGAGTGGATGAGGGAGATCAATGGTTGAATCTTGGTCAATGGGATTGGAGGGCTCTCATTAAAAATGAATTTTAAATTCACATGGGGAAAGGTGTGGAGGATTAAAATGAATAAAAAAATTCATTTTGGGAAGAGGGGACATGACAAGTGAATTTTTAATTCACCTTTATGTGGAGATGTGAAGATGGTACTCTTACATGTGTAAGAGAATGATAAATGAGGTGTAAGGAGGATTTGACCATTTGAATAAAAGATTGATTTTTATTCAAAGGTGTATGGAAGAAGGGGATAAGCAAGGTTAATTGAGTGTTTAGCTTAATTAACCTAGGTCTAGGGGATAGGTAGGCTAGGGTAGGTTAGGGTAGGTCAATTAGTAGACTAGATTAATTAGATAAGCATGATGTATCTAATTAATGAGGATTAGGGAAAAGGAGAATTTAACTAAATAAATATTGTGAATATTTATTTAATCAAATGAGGATATAGTTGTGAGGTAAAAGTGATAAATTAAATAAATTAATTTATCACAAGGAATGGGTAAATGGTCAAGGTAGACAATGAGGGATAAATAAATTAAATCAAATGAATTTATTTAATCAATAGGAGGAATAATGAGGGTGTAGAGATATGGAAAATTAGTTTGTGAAGCAAGCCAATTTTAGGTGTCTACACTTTCATTTTAGTTATTGCACATTTTGTGGATTCATCTTCAACCAGATTATCTGTTGTCCTCTTATTCTAAATTATATTCTCACCTCCAAGAGCTTCACAAATTCTTATTTCTTCAACCTCTACAATAGCGGCAAGCTCACTCTTTGCCTCTTCTTGGTTTTCCTCATTCCAAGTTATTTCTACTCTGTTTTGTCCTTCATTCTTCTTACCCCTTGAGCTTTTCAATTGGCCTCTGTTTATTTCCTTGTTTCCTTTTATATTTCTTTCTACTCATTTCTTTCTCATCTACAAGCCTCCACAACTCCATTTCATATTCATAAATGCCAACTTCATCATTCATGTCTACACTCTTCTCATCTTTGTCCATCAAAATTTTATCTTCAACTATAAATTGAAAATTTTCAAAAGTAATTTGTTTACCTTTCATCTTGCACACATCCTCCTCTATCTTCTTCCAAGCTACTCCATTCTCCATCTGCTTTGGTATGATGCTAGTCAATACCTTTGTGTCTTCATGTTCTCCTTTCCATTGCTCTGGTTCTCTTGCATGCTTCTTCACACAATCACTTTCCTTTCTAGCTTCATGGTGTAACAATATTTATTCATTTTCCTTGAACTCTTCTTTACAAGTTTCAGCTTGTTGTATGTGACCATCCTGCTGCAAACTTAGCTCTATCTCCTTCATCTTATTCTTTTTTTCATGTTTTCTATTCTCTTGAGAGATTTTCTTCTCACCGCATCCTACTGCACCAACTTCCCTTGTTGTTGTCTCAGACTTCACCCTCCATACTTAGCTTCCTGTAGTTCCAAACTGCTGACTTCTTATTGCTGCACCTTTCTTCCATGATCTATGATCTGTTTGCTGCCTTAAAACACTTTCATTATACTTCTTTTCTTTCCAACTTGTCCTCTCATATTGGTTCTTCTTTAATTCAGTCATACCTTCCATGATTGAAATAGGTTTACTATCATAAAATTCATCATAACCAGCATCTTGTTTACTCTTTCTATGCTGCCCCTTAAACCAATTTGGCACTATATAACCATGGTTTTCTTTCTTTCCTCTATCAACTTGCATAACCCCATTCTTAATTTCACATCTATGACCAAAATCAACATTTGTACTCACATGTACCTCTTCTTTATCTCGTTGTCCAGGCTTGCTATCATCCTTGTCTTCATTGCTTGTCAACTTGTCTTCCTCATAGGCTTCCTCCCCTTCATCTGCAACATATTTTAGGGCATCTTGAAATTCATAATCAACCTTAACATCTATATTCTCATCTGAAATCAATGTCATACTATTCTCTTCTACACATTTAAGTTCTTTGTATTGTACCTCCTACTGTTCTGTTGCAATTCGTTCATGCATACCAGCTACTGCAATATGGTTTCATCTTCTCTCATCTTCACCTCTTTCCTCGAGTGCTTTTCTTGCCCCATATTTCGTTAGCTTCAAGGTCCCATTCTTGACCTTCCTCAACACGTTATTCATACCAGCACACAAATCTGCAAACATAATATTAGCACACAAAATAAGAGACCACAATGTCTCAATTAATGCCCTCTTCATGGGTAAGTGCAAGAAGATTGGGGGCCAAAAAGGGGTCTTAAGTGGCCACTTTTTTTCTGAAATTAGGAAATGATGGCCTTGGATGAGAAATTGAGCATAGTTACACTCAAAATTTGAGATGCAACCAAAACAATGTTCGTAGTGCTCCGAGTCTACTTTCTAAACTACTATTTTTTTTTAAAATGGTATAGATTAAGGGGTTCAAAAGAGGGAGCCATAGAAATTGGTGTTGTTTTTGTCAAAAAACATAACATAGCATGTTTTGTGGCTCCCTCAAAAGGTTAACTTTTTTTTGCTATTTTTAAAATCGCTTCAGTGAGAAATTAGCTAACAGCATGTAGTTTATGCCTGATTTTTTTGATAATTTTTTGATGAATATTTGATTTTTTACTAATTTTCAAAATGGACACATCTTAAAAAATAGAATTTTGGCCGTGCTACCCCTATAAATTTTGAAAACTAATTGAAAATCATTTTTTCTTTTTTTTAATATGTGTAGAATGGAGTCTAGTTTCTAAATATGTCATTTTTTTGAAATTTCAATGAATGGTTAATTTACAATGAAAAACAGACCAAATAGTGGTTTTTGCCCAAAACTGGACACACAAACAAAATAAATTAAAGATGAAAGGCTTAACATTATCAAAATATGAAAAAAATTACATTGTTAAATAGCTAAGAGAAAGCCTAACATTACCCAGGTGTTTGATTTGTTTGACCTTGAAACACGTGCAAATCTGAGGGTTAGCACGAACAAAATTATGTGAAATCTTGAAGAATCTGCAAAAACATGTCTGTGGATGTTGAAAAGGCACTCCAAGCCTTTGGGTTGGACATCCAAAGCAAATCCCAAGCCCAAGGCTTGGGATTCCCAAAGCACAACATAACACGAGCGCATTATGTTGTGCTTTTTTTCTTTTTTGCATGTTTGCCGACATTTTTCCAGTTCGACATAACACAATCGCGTTATGTCTTTCTTTGAATGAGATATGTTCAAATTTCATAAGTATGTTTCATGGATGTTTATATCTATTCTTGTAGGTATGTATGCATGCTTGTATGTATGTACACGTATGAATGCTTGTATGTATGCATATTTGTATGTATGTATGTATGTTTGTATGTATGCATGTATGTATGTAAGTGTTTTGGGTTTAGTGTATATAAGGACCTGAGCCTGTATAGTTTTGAGGGTTGAGGGTTGAGGGATTAGGGCTTACATAATAGGTAGAGGGTAGAGGGTTGAGGGTTACAGTTGAGGGTTAATATTCAGGTTGTTGAGTTTATAAGATTAAGTGTGTAAGGCGTGGGGATTAGGGTTTAGGGTTTACGATATGGATTGAGGGTATATAAGGCATAGGGTGACTTGGGTTGAGAGCATGTATGGTTTAGGTTTAATTTAAGTATAGGGTTGAGCCACAATATTCAATGTTTAGGATATAAGGGTGAGGTTATATGGTCTAGGGATGAGGGTTTGAGGGTGTAGGCTTCAAGATTAAGGTATAGGGTTGATGATTGAGGTATTAGGGCTTAAGTATATTGTTGAGGGTATAGGGTTGAGGGTTTAGGGATATGTTTTAGGGTTTAAGGTTTAAGGGTTAAGGGTTGAGGAATAGGGTTTAAGGTTTAGGGGTAAGGGATTAGGGTTTAAGGTATAGTGTCTTGGGTTGAGGGTTTAGGAATAGGGATAACATTTAGGGTTTCGAGATGAGGGATTAGGGTTGAGGGTTGAGGGTTAAGGGATTAAGGTTTAAGGTATAACTTGATGAGGGTTGAGTGTTTAAGGATAGGGTTTAGGGTTTAGGGTTGAGGGATTAGGGTTTAAGGAATAGTGTTGAGGGTTGAGGGTTTAGGGATAGGGTTTAGGGTTGAGGGATTATGGTTTAGGGTTGATGGATTAGGGTTTAAGGAATATTGTTGAGGGTTGAGGGTTTAGGAATATGGTTTAGGGCTGAGGGATTTGGGTTTAGGGTTGACGGATTAGGGTTTAATGTTAAGAGTTGAGGGTTGAGGATTGAGGGTTTAGGGATAGGGTTGATGGTCAATGGATTAGGGTTAAAGTAGAGTGTTGAGGGTAGAGGGATTAGGTATAGGGTTTAGGGTTGAAGGTTTAACGATTGAGGGTTGAGGCTTTAGGGCTGAGGGTTAAGGGATTGGGGTTTAATATATAGTGTTGAGCATCGAGGGTTTATGGATAGGTTTTAGGGTTTAAGTGTTAAGGGTTAAGGGTTGAGGTATAGGGTTTAGGGTTTAGGGATAAGGGATTAGGGTTTAAGGTATAGTGTCAAGGGTTGAGGGTTTAGGAATAGGGATAGCGTTTAGGGTTTAGGGATGAGGGATTAGGGTTGAGGGTTGAGCGATTAGGGTTTAAGGTATAGTGTCGAGGGTTGAGGGTTTATTGATAGTGTTTAGGGTTGAGGGTTGAGGGATTAGGTTTTAGGTTGATGGATTAGGGTTTAAGGTATAGTGTTGAGGGTTGAGGGTTTAGGGATAGGGTTTAGGGTTGGTGGATTAGCATTTAATGTTGAGGTTAGGGTTAGAGTGTCGAGGGTAGAGGGACTAGGGATAGGGTTTAGGGTTGAAGGTTTAAGGATTGAGGGTTGAGGTTTTAGGGATGAGGGTTTAAGGCTTAAGATATAGTGTCGAGTGTTGAGTGTGTAGGGGTAGGGTTTAAGTTTTAAGGTATAGTGTTGAGGGTTGATGGTTTAGGGATAGGGTTTAGATTTGAGGGATTAGGGTTTAGGGTTGATGAATTAGGGTTTAATGTTGAGAGTTGAGGGTTGAGGGTTGAGGGTTGAGGATTGAGGGATAGGGTTGATGGTCAAGGGATTAGGGTTAAAGTAGAGTGTCGAGGGTAGAGGGATTAGGGATAAGGTTTAGGGTTGAGGCTTTAGGGATGAGGGTTAAGGGATTAGGGTTTAAGATATAGTGTCGAGTGTCGAGGGTGTAGGGATAGGTTTTAGGGTTCAAGTTTTAAGGGTTAAGGGTTGAGGGATAGTATCGATCTCGTTGAGGGTTTAGGAATAGGGATAGTGTTTAGGGTTTAGGAATGAGGGATTAGGGTTGAGGGTTGATGGATTAGGGTTGAGGGTTGATGGATTAGGGCTTAGGGATGGGGTTTAGGGTTGAGGGATAAGGGTTTAAGGTATAGTGTTGAGGGTTTAGGGATAGGGTTTAGGGTTGAGGGATTAGAGCTAAGAGTTGAGGGATTAGGGTTTGACGTTGAGTGTAGAGGGTTGAGGTTTTAGGGTTGAGGGTTTAGGGATAGGGTTGAGGGTTGAGGGATCAGAGTTAAGGGTTGAGGGATTAGGGTTTGATGTTGAGGGTTGAGTACATTGAGGTTCGAGGGTTGAGGGTTTAGGGATTAGGGTTAAAGTAGAGTGTCGAGGGTATAAGGATTAGGGATAGGGTTGGAGAGTTTAGGGATAAGGGTTTAAGGTATAGTATCAAGCCCGTTGAGGGTTTAGGAATAGGGATAGCATTTAGGGTTTAGGGATGAGGGATTAGAGTTGAGGGTTGAGGGATTACGGTTGAGGGTTGAGGGATTAGGGTTTAGGGTTGAGGGTTGAGGGATTAGGGTTTAAGGTATAGTGTTGAGGCTTTAGGGATGAGGGATTAGAGTGAAGGGTTGAGGATTAGGATTTGACATTGAGGGTTGAGGGTTGAGGCTTTAGGGTTTACGGTTTAGGGATAGGGTTGAGGGTTGAGGTTCAAGGGTCGAGGGTTTAGGGATAGGGTTGAGAGTAAATGGATTAGGGTTAAAGTAGAGTGTCGAGGGTATAAGGATTAGGGATAGGGTTGGAGGGTTTAGGGATAAGGGATTAGGGTTTAAGGTATAGTATCGAGCCCATTGAGGGTTTAGGAATAGGGATAGTGTTTAGGGTTTAGGGATAGGGTTTATGGTTGAGGGATTAGAGTTAAGGGTTGAGGGATTAGGGTTTGACATTGAGTGTTGAGGGTTGAGGTTTTAGGGTTGAGGGTTTAGGGATAGGGTTGAGGGTCGAGGGATCAGAGTTAACAGTTGAGGGATTAAGGTTTGACATTGAGGGTTGAGTACAGTGAGGTTTGAGGGTTGAGGGTTTAGGGATAGGGTTGAGGGTCGAGGGATTAGGGTTAAAGTAGAGTGTTGAGGGTATAAAGATTAGGGATAGGGTTGGAGGGTTTAGGGATAAGGGATTAGGGTTTAAGTTACAGTATCAAGCCCGTTGAGGGTTTAGGAATAGGGATAGCATTTAGAGTTTAGGGATGAGGGATTAGAATTGAGGGTTGAGGGATTAGGGTTGAGGGTTGAGGGATTAGGGTTTAGGGATAAGGTTTAGGGTTGAGGGTTGAGGGATTAGGGTTTAAGGTATAGTGTTGAGGGTTTAGGGATAGGGTTTAGGGTTGAGGGATTAGAGTGAAGGGTTAAGGGATTAGGATTTGACGTTGAGGGTTGAGGGTTGAGGCTTTAGGGTTTAGGGATAGGGTTGAGGGATTAGGGTTTGACATTGAGGGTTGAGGTTCGAGGGTTGAGGGTTTAGGGATAGAGTTGAGGGTCAAGGGATTAGGGTCAAAGTAGAGTGTCAAGGGTATAAGGATTAGGGATAGGGTTGGAGGGTTTAGGGATAAGGGACTAGGGTTTAAGGTATAGTATTGAGCCCATTGAGGGTTTAGGAATAGGGATAGCGTTTAGGGTTTAGGAATGAGGGATTAGAGTTGAGGGTTGAAAGTTGAGGGATTAGGGTTTAGGGATAAGGTTTAGGGTTGAGGGTTGAGGGATTAGGGTTTAAGGTATAGTATCAAGCCTGTTGAGGGTTTAGGGATGAGGGATTAGAGTTGAGGGTTGAGGGATTAGGGTTGAGGGTTGAGGGCTTAGGGTTTAGGGATAAGGTTTAGGGTTGAGGGTTGAGGGATTAGGGTTATTAGGGTTTAAGGTATGGTATTGAGCCCATTGAGGGTTTAGGAATAGGGATAGTGTTTAGGGTTTAGGGTTGAGGGATTAGAGTTAAGGGTTGAGGGATTAGGGTTTGACATTGAGTGTTGAGGGTTGAGGTTTTAGGGTTGAGGGTTTAGGGATAGGGTTGAGTGTTGAGGGTTTAGGTTTTAGGGTTGAGGGTCAAGGGTTTAGGGATAGGGTTTAGGGTTGAGGGATTAGAGTGAACGGTTGAGGGATTAGGATTTGACGTTGAGAGTTGAGGGTTGAGGGTTGAGGCTTTAGGGTTTAGGGTTTAGGGATAGGGTTGAGGGTCGAGGGATTACAGTTAAGGGTTGAGGGATTAGGGTTTGACATTGAGGGTTGAGGGTTGAGGTTCAAGGGTCGAGGGTTTCAAGATAGGGTTCAGGGTCGAGGGATTAGGGTTAAAGTAGAGTGTCGAGGGTATAAGGATTAGGGATAGGGTTGGAGGGTTTAGGGTTTAAGGTATAGTATCGATTCCGTTGAGGGTTTAGGAATAGGGATAGTATTTAGGGTTTAGGGATGAGGGATTAGAGTCGAAGGTTAAGGGATTAGGGTTTAGGGATAAGGTTTAGGGTTGAGGTAGACAAGGAGCAACTTAGAGACATAGAGAGGGGAGAGGTAGAGAGGTAGAGAGGTGAGGGGGAGAGATAAGTGAGATATGGAACATGAGCTAATGGAACTAGAGGTGAGATATTTTAAAGGTGCTATCGAAGGTGAGATAGGCACAAATATTTATGGATCAATCTATAGCAGGACAAAACGTGAGTGCATTATAACGCGAGCGCATTATAACGCGCTCGCATTTTGTCCTGCTATAGAAATGGTAAAAAAGGGTTGACCCCCGTGATCTAGGCCCACATGCTCTATTTTCATGCTAATTATGCGCATGCTCTGACAAAAAAGAAGTGCTTTCATGTTGTTGGGAAGTTCACATGCACATTTTACACATTCTACCACCTTTGCATGATCTTTCCACCACCTTTTCTGCTTTGCCAACTTGAGAAGGAGGAAATAACATAGTTTTCACACCAAGTTTGATATATATCTATTCAAGTTTCAATTTTTGTAGTGTTGCAATGTTAATTGTGATTCAATTTTTGGAATTTAACATTATAGATTGGTTAATAGTATTGTTGTTAGTAATTATATTTGAGTGTTATTCAATTTAACATTGAAAAGGAAGCAAGTGGTGAAAAACTCAAATTGTTGAGGAGTTTGATGCAAGAAGAAAAAAACACTACATATTCGGGTACTCTCTCCATTTGAATCTTCATTTTTTAGGTATGTCAAGTCTTTACATGCATGTTCTTTACATTTTCCTTAATTCTATTTCAATTACTTTATCATGCTTTATCATACATGTTTAAAATACACATTCCCAATCAAGAAAGCAGCCTACAATCTCACATGATGCCATGTATATTTTCTACACTTGGGCTCTTTAATAATTATGTGTAATAAACAAACCTTAACATACCATGATGTCAAACTATACAAGAATAAATCCTTACAACATAAAAAAAATACCATCCCACTATTATCTTGTCATATTAACAAGTTAAAATACAAATGAATAGGTGCCAAGATCATACAAGTATGCACATGACATGATGATTTGTATGCACATATCTTGGTCTAGGACATTCCTTATGCACCTATTCATGATGATTTGTACATGCACATGACAAAACAATTGTTGTCTATTCCTTCACAAGCCACCCAAATCTTAGTATCCCTAGTACCAACAAAACACCTTCTCAATTCCAAATCCTAGTAGCCCTAGCAACAACAAACATGTCAAATTGGGTCTGCCTCAACCTTTTCAAGCATGAAGTCCCATGTACTCTTTTCATGGCTACAATAATTTGCTTTGTATGCTTTGTACCTATTTTGGTTGAGTGACATTTACTCTTTTACATGATGATTGTATGTACATTTACTATGAAGGGTTGAATGGCAAATATTTTAGTTATTTGTATGGATTCATTTCTTAGGAACTAATATTGGTCTCTTTATCATGCTACAGACAAATTCTCTGTCATGCCGAGGAAACAATCAAGAATTAAACCAACACAGGAAGAAATAGAAGCTAAGAATGCAAAGAAAGCAGTGGCTATGAGGGAACTTCGTGAGAAGAGGAAATTGGACATGATAAATGAAGACATGCTAATTGAAGAGAAACCATAACCATCACAAAGAGATATGGTATTGGCGGCACAAAGAGAATGAATGCAAAAACTTCATGCTACGAGAGATTTGAATACCATAGTTGGAGACACGTCCTCTACCGTAAGTCAACATGTAGGGACACCATCTACCACATCTCAAGTTGAGAGTACATCATCACTCACATGTGATGAAGGAGGTACACCATCATTCCCACCTCAACCTCAAGGTATGTCATCTATTCCATCTTTGATCAAAGGTATGCCATATAGCCCATCTCATTTAAATATTGATGAAATCCCTAATGTTGAGATGAATTTATCTAACTTAACACCACCTAGAATTTTGCATAGAAAGCCAAAGTATTTGATTGATATTGATGAGAATATTTTGCAGCCAATAGAAGGTAAGATTCCAAAATGCACTTGTAGAAGATATGCTCATAAGATTTGGAAATTGTTCTTTGAAAAGTTAAATGAGACTACAAGATATCAACTATTCCTTGAAATGATGCGAAGTATAAAGTATAGGTCCATCATGAAGATTCTTGGGTTGAGAACATCATAGGCTTCAAGTGAAAAATCTATTGTCAAGAATCTAATGAGTGCATATGAGAGTGTGGGTAACACCTCACACACAAAAGATAGTAATGCAACACAGCGTGTGATTACATCGACTATAGTAAGTAGTCAAACAAGGAAATCTCGTCTCATTAGAAAGACGAGTCAAGAATTGAGAATTAATAGGAAAACTTTATCAAGAGTCGTTGGAAGATGCCAAAGAATTGAGGACACTAATGCCAATTAATTATGGGCGTTCTTGGGGAGACTACCACGAAATGATAAACCAATTGTTGAAGCATTGAGATCACTAATTGAAGACTTTTGGAAGAATTACACAAGGGTATCTCTGAATCAAAGTGATGTGGTAAGAAGGAGAATCGGTAGTCAGAACCGTGAGCCACATCGAAAGTATTTTTTGGATGAGACTCAAACACAGTTTTATGGTAAATTTCTAGAGAAGTATCCTCAAATTAAAATTTGTCAAAGATATTTTGAAATGCTAAAACCTTTCTATGTCAAGATAAATCACACATGCACTACTTGTTGTTGTAGATTATATATTGAATTTTCTAACCATTTTGATGTTTATAGGTCTATATATTTAGATATGCATACTAACAATGTTTTGCAGGGTTGTGCCATACGTGCCCCACCAACATCTTCAAGAGACTTCATATCAAGAATTTTATGTGAAAGAGAGGAAGGTCAAATATTCTACAAGAAATTATGCTTGGATGGTACATGTCATCATTGCAGTGGCTTGCAACATTTGCCAATATGTGAACATATGGAAAGAACACATGTGGTTGGAAATGAACTAGTAGAGTTTGGCAAGTATAAAACAATGGCATACAATACAAAAGATGGTAAAGAAGCAAAGAGGTGTGAATTGGTTATTGAAAAGATTCTAGTGTATCAGTTTATGCCTATATTTCGTGATAGCATAGTGTATGAGTATGCAAGACATGCCCACAGAGCTCGATGGTTGGACTTCCAATTCAAGTTATGCAAGGACACATTTATGGTTGGTAGTATTGTTTCAATCGTCGACTTTGCAGAGAACTATAGTCTACAGCCACAGCATGAGGTGCAATCATAGTATTACAACTCCACATAGGTTTCTATATTTGTGCACATCGCATTCATTCATGCAAATAATAGTACAGAGGATGACAGAAAGATCATAAGGGAGTATAATTTCTATATTAGTGATGATCACACGCATTCTACGGAGTTCGTGCAAGGTTGCTTTCAGGTGTTCTAAAATGATTTGGCTAGAAGGGGCATATCATTCAGTCAGCATATCATATGGTCAGATAACTGTGCGTAACAATTCAAGAACTCACGAAACTTCTATTGGCTGAGTGGGAGGCATAATTTTACAGGTATTCAGCATATGTGGAACTTTTGTGAGGCCAGGCATAGAAAGGGGGAGCATGATGGTGAAGGAGCATGTATCAAAAGAGCCATAGCATGAGAAGAGTTAAAGTATAAAGACAATGCAAAGTTGATAGATGCAAAATTGATTGTCGAGTGGTGTAATGGTTCCATGGGTCCAGGTAATGAAGGTAAGTGTTCAGTTTGTAGATTTTTTTGGTTGATAGATGATACTAACATTGCACCATATGAGGACTGTTGAACACTGACAGGATCAAATGAGATGCATTCTTTCAAAAGCTCAATTGCAGGTTCATGGAGTATCCATACGTAAAAGATGTCATGCTTTTGTTCTTCCTGTACAATTCAAGCCTGGGATGAGTGTGAGTCAAAGGAGTGGGTTGACGAATGGCAATTAAGGTATCTTAGCCCACTTGACATGTATCGACCCCCGACGGCACTGGAACTAACACAGATGGAATCATCAGTTGACTTTGACCATCAGATCTAGTTCAACTAGGTAATATATATATTTGCATAGTTTTTGAAATTCCTAATGTCATCTTACTTTGTAGTGTTTTTGTAATGTTGACTAATTTCATCTAATTTGCTACACATATCAATGTAGGGCACATATATGCAATTATTGCAGATGAAGATAATGAAGAGGGAACAGATTATTACTTATGTCATTGTGTTGAGGCCAAAAAGAAATTGGAGGCCCCAATTACAAATGGAGAAAACATCGAATACTCTACAGGCTCAGTGGTTATTAGTAGAACATGGCTTAGAAGGTACCCACATAAGAGTGTTAATGTTTGTCTATTTCAGGACTTTGACACACATTGGAAGATTCTTCATTACTCGAACCTTTTCGTGGCATCCAATGTTCATTTGATACAATATCGGGGTAGACCTTTGAACAAAATCTTGTGGAAGGTGCGTGAGTCTAACCATGAAGCAATACTTGACACAATAAAGAGTAGAGCAGACCTGGATGGTTCATTGGATTAATTTGTAAGTATTCACATTGATTTTGTAAAGTCATGTTATATTGAGATGTAAGTATGCACATTAATTTGTAAGGTTTGTCTTTTTTTATTTTCTACTGCACTTTTACACATATACACATTTTTACATCATCATGTTATGCTTCATGGGGTTAGACCTAAGTGATGGATGAAGTTGATCCTGAGAATAATGTATAAAATCTAGGTAATGTATAAAATATAGGTGTCTCTATGTGTCTTGGTTTCTAACTAGATAATAGGTGTCTCTAATTGTGATGTAGAGGCAATGGGATAGTTGGAGGATGGCAAACTAGATAAGGTTTTCTTATGCTCTAAAGCCCAAATTTCATGATCATTATACAAAAGTGGGAACAACAATTAGAGACTCTAAATTCTTCATGGAAAAGGTGATTTTAGATGCTATGGGACCCATTCCAATCATTGCCAAAGGTAGACCAAACTCAGGGTTAACACTTCCTTCACAAACCCAAGAAATGGCTTGTAGCCCTAAAAAAAGAGAATAGTCCTAATAACTTTTGCTATAGATCTTCAAACATATAACTTGGACAATAAATAGATACCCATTTGGACTCCCTATCACATATCCAAAACTAGGTATAGGTTGTTTTGGACGATATACCCTAACCTATAACTCCTCTCAATAACTTAGAGCCCCAATTAGGCCTAAAATACAAAGAGACCCCCCTTAAATTCACACACAGAACTCAACCAATGACTTGAGCACTTAGTATTCATGCCAAAACTATGAATTTTGTGGGTTTTGTCCTCCTACAATCTGTTGCTCCCAAAAATGCCTCTATGGTTCCTTCTCTATGTCTCTAAACATCACCTAACACATGGTTTTGTTAGGTTTCCTCAAAGAAAACTTCTTCTCCTCAGATTTCTTGCCAAAAACTCATCATAGCATACTAGAATAGACCTACTACAACCCATTCCACTGATCAAAAGTGAATCAAATCAGTGGAATGGCCAAAAAATGCATGATTCTACTAGACTGCATGTGTCTTAGGTCTTAGGTAGGCCACATGAGCTTCCACCTTCACGTGGTTCACCTTGTCAGTATAGAATGTTTATATTTCTTGAAGCTAAGGGAAGCACTTTTTCTTAATAGGAAAACTTTATCGACTTTAATTGCACTAATGGTGTAGGGGCACCTAGGTTGTCATGCCTCCAAGAGGGGTCAAAAAATAAAATTTTGTTTTGATTGAGTCAATTGTATGTAATAAGGTCTTCTAAGACTATTTCATTTGTTTTTAAGTCACTTTGAGTCATTTGGGGTCAGTTTGAGTCTTTGAGTCCTATTGCAAAAAAGTTTCAATGTTGTCAAGTTGCACAAAGCAACTTTTGCATTTTTGGTGTCCTGCTCCTGATGCAACCAAATTGATAGTTCCAATGTGTCTAGATGGGTACATTTAGGCTAGGCATATTTCTATTTTTCACCCAAACATGTCGAAATAGTCTGAGCTGCATTGTACTGACGATATCCCTGAAGAGTCCAAAGTGCAAAAAGGCATCAATCTTTGATGAGATGTTACTTGAAAACCATGTCACTTAGAAACATTCCATCTGAGGTAACATGATCATGTAGAGTGCCTCTACAATAACCTCTCTCAGTTTTTTATCTCTGAGGCATTTACCCATGGTGAAAGGTTTTCTGCTGCCCCAAAAATCATCAGAAGGAGGCAGTGTAATGTTGCAAAGGGGTGTAACTTTCATCCTACTCCTGATGTGACCAAATTGACTATTCCAACATGTCTAGATGGGTACATTTATGCTGGGCATGGTCCTTTTTTTCACCCAAACATTCTCTCTAAGGCAACACAATCACTTAAAGTGCCTCTATAATAACCTCTCTCAGTTTTTTATATCTCTGAGGCATTTGCCCGTGGTGAAAAGTTTTTTGTTGCCCCAAAAATCGTCAGAAGGAGGTAGTGTAAAGTTGCAAAGGGGTGTAACTTTCATCCTACTCCTGATGCGACCAAACTGACTATTCCAACCCTTCTGGATGGGTACATTTACGCTAGGCATGGTCCTATTTTTCACCCAAACATGTCGAAACAGTCTAAGCTACATTGTACCGATGATATCCCTAAAGAGTCCAAAGTGCAAAAAGGTAGCAATTTTTGACTAGATGTTACTCAAAAACTGTGTCACTTAGAAACATTCTATTTGAGGCAACACGATCATGTATAGTACCTCTACAATAACCTCTCTGATTTTTTCATATCTCTGAGGCATTTGCCCGTGGTGAAAGGTTTTCTGCTGCCCCAAAAATTGTCAGAAGGAGGCAGTATAAAGTTGCAAAGGGGTGTAACTTTCATCTTGCTCCTGATGCAACCAAACTGACTATTCCAACATGTCTGGATGGGTACATTTACGCTAGGCATGGTCCTATTTTTCACCCAAACATGTCAAAACAGTCCGAGCTACATTATATCGATGATATCCCTGAAGAGTCCAAAGTGCAAAAAGGCAGCAATCTTTGATGAGATGTTACTCAAAAATCATGTCACTTAGAAACATTTTGTCTAAGGCAACGCGATCATGTAGAGTGTCTCTACAATAACCTCTCTCAGTTTTTTATATCTTTGAGGCATTTGCCCGTGGTGAAAGGTTTTCTGCTGCCCCAAAAATCGTCAAAAGGAGGCAGTGTAAAGTTGCAAAGGGGTGTAACTTTTGTTATTCTCCTTGTGTGGCCAAAATGACAGTTCCAACGCATCTAGATGGGTACGTTTAGGCTAGGCATGGTCCTATTTTGCACCCAAACATGCCGAAACAGTCTGAGCTACATTGTACCGGCATATTAAATTATTGACAAATATTGAATCATATAAACACATAGAAATCATTTTAAAGCATAAACTAACTCCTCCAAGTCAAGGCGTAGATTAAGGTATGTGAAAAAACTAAATATTGAATGGGCGCCTAAGCTAGATAAAGACTTTTTACCCACCTCATCCTTCAATCATTATAATTGTTCTCAAAAGACATCATCAAAACATGAAAAAACTCCAAGACTTGTAGTTTTAAGTTGATTTCCTCCAAGGCGCCAATGTGAGGTTGTTTTGATGGCAAAGGGTGCCTTGATTCATGATGTTGAATCTCCTTCCTCCTAGGCGCCAAAATAGATAGTTTAGACAAGAAAAGGTGTCTTAGTATACTTAGCTCATTTCTTGGCAATTTGATGGCTTCAATCACTTGTTCAAACCTATAGGAGACCATTTTACATTTAGGCTAGATCTTAGGATTTAGAACATCTTCCTTCAAGGCACCAAAATGAGGTTATTTAGACACAAAAGTGCGCCTCCATACAAGATACTTATTCTCCTTCCACTTAGGCGCTCATTCATGATGATCCAAGTGACAATAGGCGCCTAGACTTCATTTGGTAAGATTTAGTCATTTTGAAGGTTCTAACACTAGGCGCTATAGTTGGAAGTGATTTGAAGTTCATTTTCCTGTAGGCGCCCAAAATGGATGGTGGAGACAAGAAAAGGTGCCTAGGCTTCTTTTGCCAATTTTCAAAGTCTTCCTAAGTTATATTATGTTATATTGACCCTTAGGCGCAAATGGATGATCTAGGATGACTCTAGGCGCATATCCAAGGTGATATCTTTCTAGGCGTAATCTTCACTAAGTTTAGACTTCACTTTACATCAAGGCACCAAAATGGATAGTTTAGAGAGAGGCAAAAATGTGCCTAGAGGTATGATGCTCAGTTTGATGTGTTTGATCAACTTTGATAATCAAGATGAATTGCCTCCCTTAAGGCACCCTCCTTTATACTTTGAAACATCCTTTCAATATCAAGGTGCAATTTTGAGGTTGTTTGGATGATGAAAGGCGCCTTGAGTTCTAGGCAAAGTTTTGAGGTTGTGCAAGTAGAGAAATGCACCTAAGGTCTTAAAGCAAATTTGTGCCTAAAACTAAAAATCCCCAAGGTATGACTTATGGAAGCCTATAGCCCTAATGTTATGTTGCATACTAAAATTAGGTAAGACTCAACGTAATCTCATATCCTCACCTTATATGCAAGAGGAATTACATTTAATAACCATAATGGTCATCAGGTGCTCATAAGCATATGATTTTGACTATCTTATTCAAAACAACAAACATACTCTTTGCATCCCAATATGGTATAATAACAAGAAATTAAGAAATATTTTCAATTGACCAACTCATAAAGAATATGGATTGGCATACTCATTTGAATATTTTTAATTGAGCAACTCATAAAGAATATGAATATTTTCTATTCAACATGATGATTCATTTTTTTTAAATACAACTTTTCTCTTTTAGTTCCAAAATGAGGTTTAGGTGATACTTGAATAACAATAGCTAGCTTATTGGATCAACAAACATCCTATGTAATTGGACTTTAAATATTTGAAGTAGCCATCTAAAAATATCCATTCAAACGTGGATTTATAATGCAAGTATGGACACCATCAATAAAAAAGATTTGTATTAACCAAATATCCATATAGGCATACATCAATATTTGTTGATATAAGTATAACATATATACAAAATAGCCATATAGGATTACAAGAATGCCATATAGGCATACAATGTCAACTATATGCAATACAAAATATATGTCCACAAATGCCATATAGGCATACAACAAAGGAACACAATAAAAAGTCATTCCCCTCTGGCTGGTGAAGAGAATAGATCAAGGGCAGCCTTTGATCTTCTAGGGGATGGAGACGGATATGTGGGTGGTCTACTACGAACTCAAGGGCTGCTCCTCCTATTTAGTTCTTCCTGCATCTTTAGTTGTTACAATAAAAAGTATAGACATTAATATATAGAAATTACATGTTATAAAAAATGAAACATTTAACAAAATAATCACTTACCGCTACCATATAATCTGTCTCCTCACTTTCCTCAGTAGCAAGAATAGGCCGTGGTGATGTCATATCCTATAGAAACCATCTAGATAGAAATTAAACTTCAAATCAATAATATTTTGATTTTTCAAAAATAAACAACTATAACAATGAGTGTAAATTGAAATTTACTAATCTGCCTCATACCCTTGTCAATGCCATGGAGCTATGAATCGCAGAGGTCACACCATGCTCCATTGCCCTATGAACATCGGGAGGTGTCTCCGTAGCCTGCATCATCTACAAAAATCTACACAAGTTACATACAAAAATCTAGTAAGTACAATTCATTCATTAAACTATTTATTTTATTACCTCCGTGAAGCTTTGAAGTCCACCACCACTGGTAGGTGTTACCGTGAAATCTCTAATATTAACCTATTCAACATCCAAAAGTAGATATTAGAATACCATTCATATAACGATGCTATTCACATGTAATATTTATAATTGTTACTAGTTACATACCCCGACAGTAGATGATGTAGTGTAATATGTAGGTGGAGAACCACTAAAAACTGTATCAACGCTATGACCCTAAAATTTCATTAAAATCATCAAACTAAATTAGTTAATCTTGCATTTCAAAAATAAAATTTAATAAATTAAATTCAATAAACTTGCTATAATTTACCTGAGTATCAAGGCCGAAAGTCTCACTCAGGAGGGTATCTGTCATCACCATCTGCTCAGCTGCAGATGTAGCCTGTGCACCTGCATCCTGACTATCCATGGGGTCATAACCACAGGCTGACCCGCAAGTCTGACAAGCATGGGGTGGGAACCTACTCCTCGCACTATCTCCCAACCCACGTTGTGATGCAGGACTAGCATGCTCTATGATGCTCTAGGTCAAGGCACTAATAGACTATAGTGTATCAACCTCAACACTCTCCTTCACAATAGAAGGGATAGAAACATGCTCATGGGCTGGTCTGCTGATTACTCATGTCACTGCCCACTGTGGGTCAACACGTGCCCCTGGTCTATCTTGTTCTGACCCCCCACCTCTACCCTGGAAGTCCCGCATATCAAAATAGTTTGGCACTTTATTGAGGACAAACTCGCAGTAGAGTTTCCTCAAAAAGTATTGCAGGACCTCATTATTATTGCATGGAGGATGGTCAAAAACCATCCACCACCTCTGCCCAAAATTGTCCCTTATCGCTTGGTTGTTGCACCAATGGATAGGGAACCTCTTGCATGTAATGGGTGGAGGTTGATTTGTTTGTGGGTTTGTGAAAATGGAACACATGTCTAATTTTGTAATTTGTAATTTTTTCACATCTTCATATGATAACTTGTCTGCATAATAGTCTCTAAACTCTCTCCTCTTATCTGTCCAACTAGATATTTGCTTGCTAATTGAATCTACATTTGATAATATAGATTCAAGAGATTCAACAAGGTGGACCTATGCAAGGTTGAAGTGGAAGGATCTTTCAACCTTGCAATTATGTCTTCAATTTATTTTTTATTGTTTTCAATTTGCCCCATTAGATTTTCTTATGTTTCAGGGGCATCTCGAGGAATGGATGGAGGAGTTTGTTGTTCAGCAGGTATTTCCTCTTTAAGAATTTGTGGATTTTGAGGAGGAAGAGGAGGAGGAGGTGCATTAACATTTCCTAACAATTAACAAAATTTACATCAAAAATTAACTGAAACCTGCCTATTTAAAAACAAATTCAAACAAAACAACAAATAAAACTCACTCCTTTGGCCTGCTCAACATTGTGGCCGCATTTTGGCAATGAATCGGTAAGATTTTGGTGTTGAATCGACTTTTCCAAAATGCGAGCATGCTTCTTAGGGTTTGCAAGCCGCGGTTGTAGAGGAAAACAAAGAAATGAAATGAGCACAAATGCTCTTTTTTTAATTTATAGTTAGTCATAACGCACTCGCGTTATAAGGGTTTGCAGGCCGCAGGTGTAGAGGAAAACAAAGAAATGAAATGAGCACAAATGCTCTTTTTTTTATTTATAGTTAGTCATAACGCACTCGCGTTATGGTTTGGTTTTGACGAGCCTTAGGCTCATCATTACCAAACCATAATGTGAGCGCGTTATAATATGCTCGCATTATGTATTAATTTTTTTTGAAAAAAATTGGCCACTTTTTGGCCTCCCAACTTTTTGCACTTACCCTCATGGACATTCTTCCCTCATCACTTTCTGCTTTAAGTGCTCTCTGCTGCACTTTCTTCTCTTCCTCTCTTTATTTCTTATCTTCCCTCATGTTCTTTTCAATGAGAACTTCCTCCATCACTTTTGAGGTATGTTGCTCATCTGACAACCTCTTGTTGTCCCAGCCTCTGTGGGTACTCTTTCCTCTTCTCAAGGCATCCATCCTCTACCTTTTTCTTCTTTCCATAATCACCTTCACAGGCCACTTTACTTTCTTTTCCATTGGCCACACCCAAAAATATTCCTGGCCTTCTTCCTCCAACCTTTACTGCCTTGCAATCAGGTATTGTACCAAATCTTTTCTTAGTTTTGCCAACTCTCTTTCAAAAGCTACATTTTGCTTCTTCTTGTTCTCCACAACTCGTCAATCTGCCACAAAACTACAACACTCACATTTTTCTTCCTCTGTAGGACATGGCTAAGTTTCCTCACTTTAGCAGTCTACTCAGCACCCAGAAAGTTCTGCACTTTGATACCAATCTAATAGCACGAAAAACACAATCATCTTCTTCTTCCACTATTTCTATCCTCAACTACAAAGCACCAAGCTCTTATAACCCTGAAAGATCTCAAGAACTACAAGATGTTGGTAAGTGGTGATTGATCATGCATGTACTGTACACTAGTAATGCGCCCCCAAAAATTTGTTTCCCTCTTTTTACACGATCAGGGTCGGTTGTTAATTTTTGTTAACCGACAAAAGAAAAACGACATTGCAAAACCCTAATTTTAGAAGCTTCCAAAAAGCTTGTTATAAGCGGGATGTATGTTACGGTGATGTATTCATGAGATTGTAATATGTTTTGCACTGGATACTAAAATCATTGGATGGCTAAGTTTCTGTGGATGTAGCCCATATTGGGTGAACCCCGTTAAATTTTTGTGTTGATCTCTTTTGTGTTATTCCTCATTGTTATATTTGGGTTATTTAATATGCATATAATTGTTAGTATTTATTGCTTTGATCTACCTAAACCCTAACAACTTGTATCAGAGTGGGTTGTGTTTGATAATCATTTGCAGGAAGGTCTCACGGTTGAGTGGGAGTCTCACGGTTAAGTGGGAGCAATGGCAGACGAGGGTAAATTAAAGGTAGATAAATTCAATGGACAGAACTATCAATTATGGAAGATGTAGATGGAAGATTATCTCTATCAAAAGGATTTATGGAGGCCGTTTGAAGGAATAGCCAAGAAACTAGCAGCAATGATTGATGAGGATTGGGAACTTCCAGACAGAAAGGCACTAGGAACCATTCGGTTGTGTTTAGCACCATCTGTGGCATTCAATATAACAGAAGCAAAGAAAACAAATGAAGAATTCAACCCTCATCCTCTAATAAGGTATTTCTCATGATGAATTTGTTTAATCTAAAAATGATTGAAGGTGGATATGTGTCAGATCATTTAAATGAGTTTAATATGATTACCAGTCAGTTAACTTCTGTAAAAGTGAAATTTGATGAAGAGGTGAGGGCTCTATTGGTTTTATGTTCTTTTCCAGAAAGATGGAAAAGCTTGGTAATGGTTGTAAGTAACTCTGTCTCTAGTTCAAATACTTTAAAATTTGATGATGTTGTTGGTGTTATCCTTAGTGAGGAAATGCGATAGAAAAGCACAGGTGAGAGTTCAACATCGGGTAATGCTTTGACTGTAGAGAACAGGGGAAGAACAAAGGAGAGAGGAAAAAACCCAATAAATCATGGGAAGTCCCAAGGGAAGTCGAAGAAAGGTAGATCTAAATCTAGAGGGAGAATGGATTGCTGGCACTGTGGAAAACCAGGACACTTGAAGAAGGATTGCTGGTCTCAAAAGGGCAAACAAGGAGATAGACAAAATGATGACAGTAAGGAAGCTAATGTTGCAAGTAATAAATTATAGGATGCTTTAATTTTGTGTTTAGATAATGCTAATGATTCCTGGGTAATAGATTCAGGGGCTTCATTTCATGCCACACCCCATAGGAAATATTTTGTAGCTTATGTTCAAGGTGATTTTGGACAGGTATATTTGGGTGATGATGAACCCTGTCATATTGTTGGGAAAGGAAAGATAATTTAAATCAAGTTGCAGAATGGAAATGAATGGTTGCTACAGGAGGTAAGGCATGTTCCAAATTTGAGAAGGAATTTAATCTTTGCATGACAACTGGGTAGTGAAGGCTGCATAGTTACCTTTACAGATAGAGTCTGGAAGGTCACTAAAGGTGCATTCGTAGTAGATAAAGATGAAAAGGTAGGCACATTGTATTTGTGTACTGGTAATACTTATTCTACCTTAGCTGCTATAGAAAAAGTTGCTATTGAGACAGTTATAACACTTGCTACAGGGATAGAAATAGAATTGTGGCACCATAGACTTGGGCACATGAGTGAGAAAGGGATGAAGATCCTCCACTCCAGAAAGTTGCTACTAGGTCTAAAGAAGATTGACTTGGAGTTTTGTGAAAATTGTGTTTATGGAAAATAGAAAAGAGTCTGATTTCTCAAAGTTGGGAAAGAGAAGAAGAGTGAGAAATTAGAGCTTGTGCATTTAGATGTATGGGGACCAGCTCTGGTATCTTATCTTGGTGGCTCTTGCTATTATGTTACTTTTATTGATGATGCAACTAGGAAAACATGGGTGTATTTCCTAAAACAAAAATTAGAAGTATTTGAAACTTTTAAAAAGTGGAAATCTTTGGTTGAGAATGAGACAGTAAAAAGGTTGAAGTGTCTCAAATCTGATAATGGAGGTGAGTATTACAATAGAGAATTTGAAAATTACCATTCATACAATGGAATCTGTAGGCAAAAAATAGTTCCTGAAACCCCATAAGAAAATGGTGTGTCTGAGAGGATGAATAGGACCATTATGGAGAGTGCAAGGAGCATGAGATTTCATGTTGGACTACTCTTACACTTTTGGGTAGATGATGTACATACCATTGTTTATTTAATAAATAGGGGACCTTCAAATCCTTTGGATGGTGGCATTCTAGAGGAGGCATGGACAGGAAAAAGGTAAACTATTCATTTCTGAAAACCTTTGTTTGTGAAGTTTTTGTCCATGTTGATATTGAAAATAGAACCAAGCTTGAGGCTAAGTCTAAAAAATGTACCTTCATTGGACATGGAGTAGATGAATTTGGTTATCAGTTATGGGATTATGAAAATCATAAAATCATTAAGAGTAGAGATGTTATATTCAATGAGAAGGTCATGTATAAGGATCAGCTGCAGGAAAAGAAGCATGAATAGGCCAAAAAGGAATATGTGGTGTTGGATGAGATTCCAGAAAATAAAATACTAGTGGTACCTGATGCTCAGCAACAACAAGTTATCCCATAGACTCCTACAAGTGTTAGATGTTCTACAAGGATATCTAGACCTCTAGAAACATTTTCTCCATCATTATATTCTATATTATTAACTGATTCTATTGAACCTAAAAGTTATGAAGAAGCAATGCAGGTAGATACCAAAAAGCAGTGGGAGCTAGGCATGAAAGAGGAAATGGATTCCTTGCTGCAAAATCAGACTTGGGACTTAGTCCAATTGCCTGCAGGTAAAAGAGCCTTGCCAAATAAATGGGTTTATAGGTTGAAGGAAGAAGATGGAGGCAAGAAAATATATAAGGCTAGACTCATGGTAAAAGGTTTTGCACAGAATAAAGGTATAGATTTCGATGAAATATTTTCTCTTGTTGTAAAGATGATTTCTATTAGAACTATTCTAAGTCTTGTGGCTGCAGAAGACTTGCATCTTGAATAGCTAGATGTGAAAACAACATTTCTCCATGGGGATTTGGAAGATGAAATATACATGCAGCAACCACAAGGATATGAGGTCAAGGGTAAGGAGGAATTTGTGTGTAGGTTAAAGAAGAGTTTGTATGGCCTGAAGCAAGCACCTCAACAATGGTATTTAAAATTTGATAGTTTTATGGCTGAACAAGGTTACAAAAGATATCATTCTAATTATTGTGTTTATTTTAAGAAATTGGGTAATGGTAACTATATTATCATGTTGCTTTATGTTGATGACATGCTTATTGCCAGGTCTAACATGCAACATATTAGTGAACTTAAGTAGAAATTAGCAAATTCATTTGCTATGAAGGATTTGGTGCAACAAAACAAATCCTTGGTATGAGGATCACACGGGACAGGACAAATAGAAAATTATTTTTGTCTCAAAGTGAGTATTTAGAGATGGTGTTGAACAGGTTTAACATGTAGAATGCAAAAGTAGTTAGTACACCTTTGCCTAGTCATTTTAAGTTGACTAAGGAGATGTGTCCAAAGACACAAGAGGAGGAAGACAAAATGTCTAAGATACCATATCTATCAACAATTGGAACAAATTATGCTCTAAAAGGATATGTTGACTCTGATCTGGCGGGCGATATTGATAGCAGGAGGAGTACTACAGGGTATGTTTTTATTGTTGGAGGTACTGCAATCAATTAGATTTCATGGCTGCAAAAGGTTGTTGCACTTTCAACCACTGAAGCTGAGTATGTTTCTGCTATAGAAGCTAGCAAGAAGATGATTTGGTTACAACATTTTATGGAGGAATTGGGGCAACGACAGGAATATATCCCTTTATACATTGATAGCTAGAGTGCCATTCATCTTGCTAAGAATTCAACTTTGCATTCAAAAACTAAGCACATACAACTCAGATACCACTTCATTTGGTCAGTTTTGGAGGATGCGTAGTTGAAGCTAGAGAAAATTCACACAAGTCAGAATCCTGCAGATATGTTCACAAAGGCAGTTACATGGGAGAAATTTATTTTCTCATCAGTTTCTGTTGCCCTTCACAACTGATAATGGTGGATATAAGAAACTAGCCAGGCTTGTAATCCAGTGGGAGCTACAAGCACAGCGGTGTTGTCCAGGATCAGTCTCCAAGTGGGAGATTGTTTGGTGTGGAACCTGATCAGTATCCAAGAGGGAGATTGTTGGTATGTGGCAAATGATCATGCAAGTACTATACACTATTAATATATCCTCATCGGGGTTCAAGGTTGGTTGTTAATTTTTGTTAACCAACAAAAGAAAAATGACATTGCAAAACCCTAATTCTAGAAGCTTCCAAAAAGCTTGTTATAAGCGGCTAGGATGTATGTTACGATGATGTATTCGTGAGATTGTAATATGTTTTGTATTAGATAATAAAATCATTAGATGGTTGAGTTTTTGTGGATGTAGCCCATATTGGGTGAACCACGTTAAATTTCTGTGTTGATATCTTTTGTATTATTCCTCATTGTTATATTTGGGTTATTTAATCTACATATATTTGTTAGTGTTTATTGCTTTGATCTTCCTGAACCCTGACACAAGATTACACAATAACATTATAGGAAAGCAATTCATACATTCAAATTTAGTTTTCACCAAGCGACATGAACAGCTAAGCGACCTCAATAACAAACATTGCTTCATTCATTTCCATAGTGATGTTTACATTGTTAATATCCATTTCTAGATTGTAGCTCTGATCTATCTACACTTATTCTATCTTCCCTATCTACTTCAACCTGCACAGGGTATTTTCCTCTGCATAAAAGTTTACTAATTTTCTCATGCTCTCTTTCTTTGTTCAAACAACATCTGGTCGCCTTCCTTCTTAATCCCTTCGGTCTACATTGCTTCCTTCTTTTATCCTTACCTTCCTTATTCCTCCTTCTATCAGCCTATATTAATTGGCCTCCTTGAGTTGGCTTCACTCCTTTTCAGCCTCCCACCAACCTCTCTCTAGACGACCCTATATACTTTGGCCTTTTTTCCCACACTCTGATTTATGGCCTCTTCTTTGTTTTATATATGGCCATCTCTATTTCTCTGCATGACCTCCTTCTAGAGTCTTCTATATCTGTTCAGCCTAGTCAGACCTCTTCCAATCATTCTATCAGCCTTTTATTGGCTTCTATACTAAATCGACCATTAATTTTCCTCTCTCTTTGATCTTCAATCTACAGCTGACTCATTTCCTTTTCATTTGGCCTTCTTCCTCTTTTGGCCTCAATTATGATTGACCTATTTTCTCTTCTTTTCATCCTTTCTCCCTCTCCAGATCAACCTCCTTCTTTTTATTGTATTTCTATTGGGCCTTTCTTTATCATCACCTCCTTACCATACGTTTGGCCTCCTCCACATTTCGACCACCACTTGCCTCTTAACGACTACCTCTCCCCATAACCATTCATCATGATGGATTCTTTCTTTGCTTCTAGCCATAACAACTTCTCACCAACCTTCACTGAATCGTTGCTCTGTCCCAGATGATGTCGCTTTCAAAAATAACTTCCCTTATTATTCTTTACCACTGTTCATAACTGAAGTTGAAACTGCCTGCTCAGTAAACGTAACTGACTCTTTTAACTACTCATTAATCTTTAACTATTCATTTCCTTTTGCCGAAGGCAAACATATCAAAATATTAATCTCCCTTCCTACTAACAGTTTTCCAAAAGAATCAGTAACTGACTATAGTAACTATTTGTTTACCCAAGCTTGTCCACTTCTTGCAATGGTTACAACTTCCTCAACTCATTTGGGTCTCTTGATAATTAACTATTAATGTTCCTGTCACTGTGGCGATAGGAACTTCCTTCCACCTGAAACCTGTCATCTAAACCATCACATCAAACCCAAAATCAACTGCTAACACAAATTTTGAAAATTTAAGAAGATGCCCCTGCATCAGAAAATATTGAAAAAAAAAGAATATGTTTTTTATGTAATCATTATGCAAATGATTAATGTTTGATAAACATATGATTATGATAATCTTGATTTTGTTTTACTTGATGTTAAAAAGGGAATGTAAATCTTGAGTAATATGAGATGACATGTTACATATGGTATCGGAGCTACTAGGTTCAATGCACGGACCTATGAGCTCACTGCATGAAATCTTCCTCAGACATTAACAATTGCTGATGTTTGGACGTTCTTTTTCCAGAATGGTAAGAACAAGAATGACACCAAGGAAGAAGGTAATGGGAAATGGATGTTACCTAAAGGCTATGAGGGAGCAAGCCTTAAGGATGAAAAGCCTAGGCCAAACTGGTTACCTAGAAGGTGCATGGTTATCTGATACTGAAACATTCACTGATGCTATTAAATGCATCAAGCAGGAGAAGGACAAAGTAGTTAAGGCTATTGCTCGTACCTCTAAAAATGAACTAGTGAAACCCTCTACACCTAAGGATTTACTATTGGGGAGTGAAACTAATGCTCCTATTGTTATTTGAGAGGATTTGGATGAGTACCTGCCAGTATGTCCACCTCCCAAATATGATTTGGTGAACCTCAAGGATGAGGATAAACTTGGGAAGGTCTCCCAACCTACAAGTGACTTGCGGTTGCAAGATGTGAAAATTTGTAATGAGTGATGGATATTGTGTGATCCATGGATACTATAATGCAATTTTTGAAACTTTTGGCAAACATTTTCCATCTTGTTTAAAGATTGCATAAATGAGAATGGATTTATGTTTATGAATGGATTCAATAGTATAAAAAACTAATTGAATGCTTAAATCTGCAAACTTTAGGAGAAGTAGATTATAGCATGGTTCGAACAAGAACCAGTTCATTGGGGATAGCCAAGAGGAAGGCCAACCTTTTGGCCACTCCAATTCAAAACTTGACCAGATCCTTGCTATGCTCCATTAGAAAAGGGCAAGAATTGGAACTAGGGAAAGATGTTTGAGCAGAGGACATATGCCAACTAGTATTGTGGATCCACCTCAAGAACACACTTTAGTAGCTATAATTCAAACTACAAATATTAAATTAGATTGAAATCTTGTTCAGAGTGGACCTTTAGATGTATACAAGTTAAATGATAAGGTCACAATACGATAATTTATTGATACAATTATCCACTTCACCAAATATTAAAGCATGTGTTATATGGATGTTTATTATTAGCTCTTAGATATTTATATAAAACAAATGCTAAAAAATAAGTATTCTCATAGATCCCTTTCACCAAAGTTCTTGATGCTAATTTTTATCTAGCACATGATGATCTATGTTAACACATTTCAAAAATCAAGCATTGTCAAAATTGAGTCCCATTTATTAAAATCAAACCATTATACAACCACCAAGATAGAATATAACAAAAAAATTAAGATTGACAAATTCCATTCACATTT
The DNA here is from genome assembly GCA_027924645.1 of Cunninghamia lanceolata. Classification (NCBI taxonomy): domain Eukaryota; kingdom Viridiplantae; phylum Streptophyta; class Pinopsida; order Cupressales; family Cupressaceae; genus Cunninghamia; species Cunninghamia lanceolata. The sequence goes on along the minus strand of BSBN01001604.1, from coordinate 608,795 downwards.
ACATAAAAGGACAAATTACTTCACCCAAGAAAGAAACTAATTTTGCTATGTGTATCTTGTTATATTTGGCTTCAGTAGTAAGTGGGCAATTTAATAACTCTAGTAAAATTTAATTGAACTTTTTTCTATTTGGTTTCTTTTATACCAAGGTTTTTTAATGCAACTATTCTTTTCAATTAGTAGAAATCTAAGTGTGTGTGAACAATAACAATATTTTTAGAAAAGTTAAGCCATCACATGATATATTTTTATGTGCAATAATGTTCACTTCTAAATTTGAATTAAAACAAGAAACAAATTCAAAATAGACAATTGAATTTAGTTTTCAATGTCTATTTTATTTCATAGTAGAGATGTAGGTACTATAACATGATATTTAAATTAATGCTTTCTATCAATAAAAGCAAAATAAAAATAATACAAAAATACATAGACATCCAATACACAACCTTCATAGAGAATGGGATTGGGGGTAATCTTTCAGGGAAAAGGGAAGGTGAGGGAGAGGAGGAAGGGAAAAGGGAAGGGGAAGGAGTATAAAAATACTTTATTAAAATATATTTTCTCAAACAGTTTGATCAACAATGACAATAATATCATCCATGACTTTAAAACATCTTGTTGTACATTTTTTGTTGAAACATAATACTCCAATAACAATTGAAAACCCAATTCCAATGCTCAATCCAATTCCCACTCCCCACCATACATGTTCCTCCCACTCTTGTTCACTTACATCTTCATCATAGGTGTTGTTTGAAGAAGGAGAAGAGGAACAATTTATGTTTATTTGAATTCCACAAAGATTTCCATTGCTTGAAAATGATCTTTCATCAAATGTTAACAATTGTCCTCCTTGTGGTATCCTACCTGAAAAATTATTAGAAGATATGTCCAAGTAACTCAAAAATGTGAGAGATTGTAGTTCTGCAGAAATATTTCCAATAAGATCATTCCTTGAAAGATCAAGTGACTCCAACTGCACAAGATTTCCAAAAGAAGAAGGAATTTTTCCGCTGAGATGATCTCTTGACAAATTGAGAATCCTTAGACCAGTGAGGAATCCAATTTCTAGAGGAATATTTCCTAAGTTATTATTTGAGAGATCAAGACACTGAACCAATGCCATAGATCTCACATACTCTAGATATTGCCCTCTATTGTTTATTTCCATTTTATCTAAATAAGGCACTGAGCTTGAATTTGAGTATTGAAGGACTTCTACACTTTGTGTTTGATTTTCCATTGCTCTTATGTTTTTTAAGCTACTTGGAATAGCTCCAGACAACTTGTTATTTGATAAAATCAAGACTTGAAGATTTTGTAATTTTGTTAACTGCAATGGTATTCCACCTTCAAATTTATTAGATCTCAATACCAAAATTCGAAGACCAAATAACTTCCCTATCCAATTTGGGATGGTCCTTGCATGTTATTATATCCCAAATCTAGAATCTCCAAAGAAGCATAATTTTTAAGTGATGATGGAATTGGCCCTTGTAGTCTGTTACCTCCCAATTTCAGTGTTTGAAGACAAACCATGCTGCTAATCTCACCTTCCAAATTACTATTTTCTAGATTTAACACCTTTAATGTTGATGAGCAATTCCCAAAACTTGCAAAAATATTCCCTGTAAGCATGTTATTTGACACATCTAGAACCTCCAAGTTATGCCCTTCACAAATAGAATGTGGAAAGGCACCACTAATATTATTATTTGCAAGTGACAAACAAATGAGTTGACTCTAGCCATATTTGTCAATGTTTGTTGGAATGATGCCATCAAATTGATTCTCAGACATGTCCAAGAATTCCACATTAGGATGAGGTTCAAAAATACTCCCTTGTAACTTATTTTTATGTAAGTCAACATTGTAAGCACTAAAGTTACTGAACTTAGATGACAAAGGCCTTCCTCCAAATTGATTACATGAGAGATTGAGTGTGTGAAAGGGTGTATAGTCCCACAACCAATCTGGAATATTTCCACTAAGAAAATTGTTAGACAAGTCCAGGTAGTTTATGGTGTATTGTATGGATATGAAAGATGGGAAACCACCATCCATATTACAAGAACTCAAGGACAAAGATCGAAGCTAAAATTTAGGGATCCATGAGCCTTCAACTTTTACTTTCAAAAAATTGTTTGAAAGGTCCAAGTTAGCAAGCTTTGTCAAATTTTCTAATTGAGAGAACAAGAATGTAGCATTCAAAGAATTATTACTAACATCAAGCTCGACCAAAGATGAGAGGTTACCAAAAGTAGATGACAAGCTTCCATTTAATTTGTTTGACCCAAGGTAAAGATATGAAAGCTCTGATAGTCCACCTAAAGAGCTCCACAGAATGCTGCTTATTTGGTACAGGAGCACGTAGAAAATCATGTTTTCTTTTGTAATAAGGTCTATTTGACCAATGCATTTTCATTTCAGTTGTCTCTAGGTCCTTCAGGACCTAGAACCCATTTTGTAAGTCCTAAGTGACTTAAAACACAATTTTGTCATATTGTAATCGCATAGTGCCAAAACGGGGCAGTAGGACAGTTTGAGGTAGTTTGGATCGATTGGTCTCCCAACTCTTTGCATCGGTTGGTTTTCCAACTACTAGTAGGTTGAGTTGATAAAAACACCAAAGGAAGGAACTACTGAGGGAGAGGAGAAGAAGAAGTGTGAATGTAATTGTGCATTGTTCTGAGGAGAAATAAAACTGCTCTGTTCTGTCAATTTGGTTCCCATTCCTTGTAACTACAATTTGCATAATTGTATATTTCTATTCTTTCTGCTTGCTTTCCATCATTGCTGTATGTCGACATGAAGCATTCCACTGGTACGATTTCTGTTGAAATTAGTGGAATGGCTTCATTGTACAAGTATTTGTTTTTGTTTCTTGTTTTGTTTTTGTGTTCGATGGTGCAGAGGATCCAGACAGAATGTTTTGCACAGTAGGTCAGCCTAGCATCTCCATGTGCTAGGGTTTGGTTGAAAGAGTAGATGAACTGCAGAGTCGGAGAGACACAGAGGTCATCATCGGTAAGACCGGAACCATCAGGGAGAGATTTCTATCGGCGTGAGTTCTGTCTCATTTCACCGAAGAAAGTTCCAAGTGAGCCATCAGTGTGTCTCAGACTAGCGGAATGAGTTTTGGGGTTCTGGTTGACAGTGACTTTCCTATCGATAGTGGTCCATCAGCGCATCGACTAGAATTCGTAAGTGCTCACCGACGAGAAGAGTCTCACCGAAGACAAAAGTCATCAGCGTATCGGCGAAGCAAATTCTAACATGGTCGATAGTAATTGTCTTGCCAACAAGTGAAAAGTCAAAGGTGACATTGGAGTGATCGGTGTATCGGTGAAGTGGAATCTAAAGTAGCTGATAGCACTTTTCTTGCCGATAAGCAAGAAGTGTAGAGTCACCCATCAGGAAGAGTTGCGATGTCGGAGTGACAAGTTCGAAGATGACCGATGGTGATTTTCTTGCCGATAGGTAAAGAGTGTTGAACCTCACAATATTTGATCAATTGTCTGTTCCCGTTGTGCACTCCTCATCATACTGGTGTCAGAGCTAGCAAGATTCTGATTGGTTGGTTGAGTTGTTACTGAGTTATTGGTTGCAGGTGCTTGATCCATCTTAAAGCCGCAAAAGAGAAAGAGTTGCCAGAGAATGTGTTGGCTACAGACAAGGAAAGGTCTGTGTTTACTATCCTCCAATAGAGGTTAAGTTGGGGAGAAGGTGCAGAGAGAGTGACACCACCAAGGAGAGAGTGGTAGGTGCATCTTCCAAGATCTACTATTGGGTAAGATGGATGGTTTGCTGAGTTGGTGAGTTGTGTGGTAAGGCAGTGAGAAAGATGGATACTTGACTGAAGAAGCACTTGAGGTTGTAGCCTAAAGAGTACTCCACTGATGGGAGTAGATGAGAAGATGACAAGACAGAAGATGAAGTTGAGGACCAAGATGAAGGCAAGACTGAGACAAAGAATCAACTCATGTGGCACGAGTTCTTTTCTAGGTGGGGAGTATGGTGCAGGAGCACCTAGAAAATCCTATTTTCTTTTGTAATAAGGTCTATTTGACCAATGCATTTTCATTTCAGTTGTCTCTAGGTCCTTCAAGACCTAGAACCCATTTTGTAAGTCCTAAGTGACTTAAAACACACTTTTGTCATATTGTAATCGCATAGTGCAAAAACAGGGCAGTAAGACAGTTTGAGGTAGTTTGGATCGGCTGGTCTCCCAACTATTTGCATTAGTTGGTTTTCCAACTACTGGCAGGTTGAGATGATAAAAACACCAAAGGAAGGAACTACCGAGGGAGAGGAGAAGAAGAAGTGTGAATGTAATTATGCATTGTTCTGAGGAGAAATAAAACCATTCTATTCTGTCAATTTGGTTCCTATTCCCTGTAACTACAATTTGCATAACTGTAGATTTCTATTCTTTCTGCGTGCTTTCCATCGCTGTTGTATGTTGACATGAAGCATTCCACTGGTATGATTTCTGTCAAAATTAGTGGAATGGCTTCATTGTACAAGTATTTGTTTTTGTTTCTTGTTTTGTTTTTGTGTTCGACGGTGCAGAGGATCCAGACAGAATGTTTTGCACAGTAGGTCAGCCTAGCATCTCCATGTGCTAGGGTTTGGTTGAAAGACTAGATGAACTGCAGAGTTGGAGAGACACAAAAGTCATCATCAGTAAGACCAGAACCATCAGGGAGAGATTTCTATTGGCGTGAGTTCTATCTCATTTCACTGAAGAAAGTTCCAAGTGAGCCATCGGTGTGTCTCGAACTAGCGGAGTGAGTTTTGGGGTTCTGGGCAACAGTGATTTTCTTGTCGATAGTGGTCCATCGACCAGATTTCGTAAGTGCTCACTGACGAGAAGAGTCTCACCGAAGACAAAAGTCATTGGCGTATCGGTGAAGCAAATTCTAACATGGTCGGTAGTAATTGTCTTGCCGACAAGTGAAAGTCAGAGGTGACATTGGAGTGATCGGTGTATCGGCGAAGTAGAATCTAAAGTAGTCGATAGCACTTTTCTTGCCGATAAGCAAGAAGCATAGAGTCACCCATCGGGAAGAGTTGCGATGTTGGAGTGACAAGTTCGAAGATGACTGATGGTGATTTTCTTACCGATAGGCAAAGAGTGTTGAACCTCACAATATTTGATCAATTGTCTGTTCCTGCTGTGCACTCCTCATCACTATTAGTGAGTTGCGAGAAAGATCCAACTCTTCAAGTTGTGAGAGATTTCCAATAGAATTTGGAAGATTGCATGTTAATGAAGTTGCCAGAAAGATATATCCTTTTAAGTTGTGAGAGATTTCCAATAGAACTTGGAAGAGTGCCTTCAATATTGTTATCATACAAATATAAGCGAGTCAACGAAGTCATATTTCCAATAGAATTTGGAATCAACCCTCCCACATTTGAATATGCAATCCAAAGGATGCTAAGCTAGAAAGAGTGTTGCATAATGTAAGAGAGGTTGAATTTGAGATCTGTGTTGTTGTCCAAGTAAAGGTCCCTCAAGTGTGGAAGGCTTAAAACAATAGAAGGGATGGAACCATGGAAGTCACAGTTAGTGAGCTCAAGGGAAACCAAAGATGTAAGATTTGAAATCCAGATGGGAAACGACTGTTGTTGAGTAACAGTAAAGTAATTGCCAACAAGGACGAGATGGGACAGGGAGGTGATGTTTAGAAGAGGAGAGAGAAGTGTACCTAGAAGCTTAGACATGTAAAGTGATGTAAGATTGGGGAGGGACGCAACATTCTCTACCACATCAATTGTCACATTCACATAGAAGAGTCCAAGGTACTCCAACCCTCGCAACTTTCATATCCATGAGCACGACTGCCTCATCTCCAGATCAGAATTATCAGAGATGTCTAGAAATTTCAAGCTAGACATGTTGCCAATCTCACTGGGAATTTGGCTGGAAAGACCACATCGATGCAAGCTCAAATGCATCAATTTGTTGAGGCTTGCAAGATGCGTAGGGATGGGAAGAGGGGACAAGTCAATATAACTGAGGTCGAGGTACTCCAAATGTTGCAGTTGGAATAAAGCAGGGAATATTTTGCTGCTTGAATTCCTAACTAACAGCGACATAGTATGAGCATAGCCATCCTGAAGATCCAGACGAACCACGTGGCCAGTTCTCCTATGGCAGGTTATTCCCTTCCAAGAGTAGTAGTATAAGCCTTTCCATGACAGGCATGTGCCCAACATGACCAACAACACCATCACCCAATATATTGTTTTTTCCATCTTCAGACAGTGTTCAGACAGTCCCTCTCAATACTTAGCACATTCCCACTCTACAATTCAACTTCCCAAATGACGCTTCTACTTGATGGAATGGGTTGAAAATTGAGGCGTATTTATAGGAGCTACAAACCTTGTCAGTTGGGTTCTTAGAATTTTCAAGGGCAACCAAAGTCTTCATAATGGAAAATGTAATGAAACTTCTAAAATGATAATTTTCAAAGTCCTTGTTCACATGTAGAAAATATAGAGAAGGCCCACATGTTTAATTTTCAAAGTCTTTCAGTGTGTGGAAAATTTATAATTGTCATAATCCATTTTGAATGGTATATATGACTAGTATATTTATATTTAAAAAAATATATCTAAAGTACGCTGAGGGATCTCTCTTTTCCATAGTTTATTTGAAAAAGAAATTGGAAAAAAATAAAAATAAAAACCGAAAAAGAAATTAGAAAAAATAAAAATAAAAACTAAAAAAAAATTAGAAAAAATAAAAAACAAAAAACAAAAAAGAAATTGAAAATAACAAAATAACAAAAACTGGAAAAAATAAAAAATAAAAACCCAAAAAGAAATTGGAAAAAATAAAAACTAAAAACTAAAAAATAAATTGGAAAAAATAAAAAAAACTAAAGAAAATCACAAAAACTATGTCATTGGTGTGGAAAGAAATAAGAAATATTGACAAAAATAGTTATTCCAACAAATTATTGCAAGTTGTAGTCTTGGAAAAATGTTAAAGAAATGAGAAAGATTGACAACTATTGATTTAGATTTTTAACAACCCTTCTTTAATTTTTTTTAATTATTATGTCAAAAGTTATGTAATGACATGTCAAATTATTTAAAATTTAATAATACACTTAGTACACTCCCACTCTTACAATTCAAGTTCTCAATGACGCACGGAATCGGGTGGAAATTGAGGAGTATTTGGAAATGACGTTTCTTACAAACTTTTAACAACAACCGAAGTCTTTGAAAATGATGGTTTCCAATGTCTTGTTCAAAGTCGGCAATAATTATCGAAGTCTTTCGAAAGTCTACAAAATATAGACAAGGTAGGCAATAATAATTTTAAAGTCTTTTGAAAATTGTGGAAAATTTAAATTAATAATTTACAACTGTCATAATCCATTGTGAAAATCGTATATATGATTGAATTTTATTTTTTTTTCATTGACGCGGAAAGATTAAGAAAGATTGAATATGCACTCTTTGAGTATGGAAAGATGCTTCAAAACATGAGAAAGACTGACAATTCTTGATTTAAATTTTTATGAAATCTTCTTTCAAATTTCTTTTAAAATAATTCTCTTAGCACTAATATTTTTTTAATAATTTCCAATGTTTTAAAGAAAACTGATTTTTTAAATAATTCCTCATATTTTAGGAAAGGTTAATCTTTTTTAATAATTTCCTTTTCTTTTAGGAAAGACTAATCTTAAATGTTTACATATAATATATTTTACAATCCTTTTATAAAATAGAAAATAATGAAACTCTATAATATAAAAAAGCTAGATTTTTCTTAATTTAATATTCTTAAAAAGAACATATTTACAAATTTATAAGATTTATATTTTAAAAAGGCATCATATTCATTATTGAAAATGTTTAAATTTATTTAAATAATTGATATATTAAGAATTTAGTTCTTTTAATGGAAGATTTTATATCATATTCAAATAGCTTATATATTATGTGATAATAAATTTATTGAATTATCTATTTATTTGTATTATTCATTATAATATATAAATAATGTTTTTTAAATTATTACTTCAAGAGTTATGAGAGGTGTGACTAAGTAGTAGCAATGGGTAGATTGTAATGGCATGGACCTTAACTTAAATTTGATAGCCATTTACATGTCAAATTATTAATATTTAATAATAAACATAATAGTAAAAACAATTAGAAAGTGGAACAAAATATATTGATTTAATTATTTTATAATTGTTTGTATGGATTGTCTTATTTATTTTATTACTATTGAAAAATAAAATAATCAAGTAAATGCTAAAGTAAATAATTTGTTTTCTTTTTAATTTATTTGAAAATTATTAAAAATAACATAGCTTTTCAATTAAAAATAAAGTAATTAATACTTAAAATAAAATAGTGCTTAAATAAATGATAAAATAAATAGTTCTTAGATAATTATAATTTTAGGACATGCACAATTATCATAATCCATTTTGAATGATGTATGGTTAATTTTTTTTTTTCATTGATATGGAAAGAAATAAGAAAGATTGGCAAACATAGCTATTCCAACACATTATTGCAAGTTGTAGTCTTGAACATGGAGAGATGAACATTATTGCAAGTTGTATTCTTAAGCATGAAAAGATGTTAAGAAATAATAAAATTGACAATTATTGATTTAGATGTTTAACAACCCTTCTTTGATTTTTAACAATCCTTGACAATTATTTCAAGTATTGAGCATAGAAAGATGAAGAAATGAGAAAGATTAACAATTATTGATTTAGATGTTTAACAACCCTTCTTTGATTTTTAACAATTCTTGACAATTATTTCAAGTCTTGAGCATAGAAAGATAAAAAAATGAGAAAGATTGAAAATTATTGATTTAGATGTTTAACAACCCTTCTTTGATTTTTAACAATTCTTGACAATTATTTCAAGTCTTGAGCATAGAAAGATAAAGAAATGAGAAAGATTGACAATTATTGGTTTAGATGTTTAACAACCCTTCTTTGATTTTTAACAATTCTTGACAATTATTTCAGGTCTTGAGCATAGAAAGATAAAGAAATGAGAAAGATTGACAATTATTGATTTAGATGTTTAACAACCCTTCTTTGATTTTTAACAATCCTTGACAATTATTTCGAGTCTTGAGCATAGAAAGATAAATAAATGAGAAAGATGGACAATTATTGATTTAGGTTTTTGACAACCCTTCTTTGATCAATTATTGATAGTTATTGTTGAAAATATTTAAATTTATTTAAATAATTGATATATTAAGAATTTAGTTTTTTTTTAATGAATGATTTTTATATCAAATTCAAATAATTTGGCCGATAGACCATTCTCTATGTACACACATCTTGTAACGGTTAAAAATTTGGTAATCATTTAAGTTTTTTTTTTTTTCGTCCAATTTTAAAAAAAAATTGGTTGAATAAGTGTTAAAAACAACAACTAAAAAAATAGCAAATAGGAGGAGAAGACCCAAAAATAGATAATGGAAGGAGACATCATGCAAGAAAGGTTGGCTGTAGGGAAATAAATCAGAGAATGAAACGCCATGAGGAAGATGATTCTTGTAAAGACCTAAACAGATCTCAAAACAAGAGGAAGGGTCATGGGTTACAAGAGCCTTGAAATCATTTATTGATGAGCTCTGCTACTGCCATGGATGATAACAGTGATGATGCTGAAATGGACAGGTCTGAGGATGATGATGACTTACCACCATCAACTGTCTGACATTCTTGGAAGCTAAAACTTCATGGGAAGGTGATTGTTTTGATGAATAGGAAATTTGTGTATCTTACATATGTGGTTTTGACTTTGAATGTTTTCTTGACATTTCCCTTGAATTTGGTTTCATCCTTTGGAAGATTTGAGTCCCAATGGCTTAACAACAATTCCTGGCAAGCTACGAACAGGTTTGCTAAAACTCATCCAATTTTGGTCACAAGTTCTAATCTGTTTGGCAAAGTTTTTGTTGCTTGTACATAAATCACCAGCAATTGTGTTTCTAATTGAAACAATTGTGACAAAATGGCAACAAGAATCCACATCGCATACACTCTACTTAAATATCATCCACTTCAATGGTCAAACACTCAATAGCAATTTTACACCTCATTCACAACAAAAAGTGGTAAATATTTGTCCTATTTTTATTGGTCCAAATTAACCTTTGATTGTTGAAGTGGATGATATTTAATAATAGCCCATGGCATATGCATGTAGCTGATATTTCAAAGCAACACCTTCAGAATGATGCTACTACAATGTCTGCTCCATTTGGTTCTAATGTAGTTGTTACAACTTACTTCTAGTTGGAAGGAGATCAGTATCCAATATTTTGTTTCATAATGTATCTGCAGAATTATGAGTGTATTTCTCTTTAGTTTTGTCTCAAGTTTTCAGTGCCTTAGGATTCTTTCATTGCAGAAGCCTAACAATCTGAAGCCTTCAACTACAAAGATGGTGAAGGTGTGCACCACTGACTTTAATGGAGAGCTCAAATATTGTTGGATGGAATTTATTTTATGGTGATTCTAAACATTGCACTATTATATGCAAACATCTTCCTCAAAGTATCTAAAGTAGATGTAGAGGTTGCAGAAACTCAATATGATCTTGCAAGAATGTTTGCAGCTAAAATAGTTTATCCAGAAAAATAACTAAGCTAGGCTTATTAGTAGCAAAATTAGGACCAACAAGTAGTTCTACAGAACCTGATAGGATGCAAAGCCCTAGAGCAACAACTGCTAATGTGGCTTTCCCATCTTCCAACTTGCCTAGAGCCAACTGGGAGGTATTGTTTTACTATTCATTTGATATAATCTCAAAGTTTGGCCAAGGGATCATGTCTAAAGGATTCCCATATTACCAATTTTCTTCTACAATTGTAGTTCTAAAGAAGCATCCACAAATGAGTTTGACAACAAAGGATGAGGAGCCTATGTTACTAGAAATAACGATAACAAAAGGCAGCAATCCACCATCAATTGACATCCGAAGCACAACTAACCCATAAGAAAAGCTCACTATTTCAAACTCAGTTGTACCAGTCAATGAGCCCAATAAGGGTACTAAACTCAAAGAAAACCTGTAAAGTAGGAAAAAAATAATTCTTAAGATTGTGAAATCTTACTAAAATATTGATAATAAGTGCAAGAAAATATTAGTAAAAATGCATGACCTAAAGTTTATGTGATTAACTAATAATCTATTTTCAACTTTTTGTTATAGGGCATTAGGAAGTCTAGATCCTCATACTAGAAGTACATAGGTTTAAGTGATAGAATATTTACAACTTAAAAAATGGAAACTAGAAAGTCTCTATATATGATTCCCATTGTACCTTTATATAGTTCTTGTGTGTTTTTAATTAACCTACAATTTAAAAATAGTTATAGTCCCTAAGTTTCTATGTATTTAATGGTCATTCTATATACATGAATATGAGAAAAAATAACAATCCATACCCACACTCTTACGAGTATTCTAGGTAAACGATGTCTGCTAAGTGGGAAACTAGAATTTTGAACCACGATGTTTGCAGATCACGGGGCACTAAAGGGGGGTCTGTGGCACTCAAGCCTGGTGGGTTTGTGACGCTCATGCCCGAGTCAGTTGGGGGGTAGCCTGGTGGTTTGGCCACCTCCATCTTGGCTAGGGGTGGCTCCATGGATGCTATGGGTGGGCAGGGGCTTGGCCCCGAGAATGCTGGTCCTGGGGGTCTTTCTTTTGTCCCTGACTTTGGTGCCGGTGGTTTTTCCACTTTGGTAAATCCTGGAGGTGGTCTTGTGGTAGGATTTCGGGCCCCGGGTGGCCCTAAGAAGACCTTTTCTACTGTTGTTGCTGAATCTGGTGCTCGGACCTCTTCCTGGCCCAGTTCTCGACTGATCCCTTGTGCCCGTGAGTCGCCCATTGTGGTTTGTGGTTTGAAAGTTGCTAAGAACGAAGAATTTTACCACAACATTGGTGTGATTTGTAGATTCAATGGTTTCTGGCCCTCCTTGCCCAATCTTCACCATTGGGTCTTGGAGTCTTGGAAGCCAATGGTTGAGAGAAAGATTGAATTGTTTCCCTGTGCTAGAGGGTTCTTCATAGTGACATTTGCTTCTTGTGAGTAGAGAGACTTAGTGCTCGATGGTAAAGTTTGGTTGTGGGGGGAGCACTCCCTCTCTATCAAGCCCTGGACTTTCTCCTTCAATCCCCTTACAGAGCCACTCAACATCAGACCTGTTTGGGTCCGTCTCCCTAATCTCCCTCTTCAGTTTTGGGAGGATTCATGCTACGAGGGCATAGGCAACGCCATTAGCTATTTCCTCAAGGTGGATTCTACTACCTCCTTCATGGGGCATTCCACGATAGCGTACATTCTTGTGGATATTGACATATAGCTAAACCGCTCAATGGGGATGTGGTCTTGATGGTAGGGGATAGGCCCTAGAAACAATTATTGGATTATGAGGGTATTCCTTTTAGATGCAGAAGGTGTTTTGCCACAGGTCATCTGGCCTCTAGTTGTCCCCTCTCGCACCATAAGGGTGCTACTACTTGGTGGAAAGATGCCCTCCCAGATCACCTTACTATCAATGCTTCAGAGGATGACGGTTCATCTCAGGGGGATGCTTCCTCTGGTGATGCTGACCCTTTTGTGACTGTTATTGAGGATGTGGTGTCGGTCACTACTGTGGTTCCCTCTCATTCTCTGAATTCTCCCGACCACTTGGATGCTCATCTACCGGCTCCTCCTGTTTCGAGTAGGCCCATTTCTTCTATTCCTGATTCTTCTGCTTCAGTTTTACCCTCTTTGGGCTCGGCTTCCCCTCGTGGGGCTTCCTTGATGTCATCTGCGATTCATCGCGAGCCCTCTTTATTGGTGGTTTCAGGGGAGTCTCCCCTCTCTACATGTGCTGTCGATCCTGGTTCTAAGCCCTCCTGGATAGTAGTTCAACATAGGAAGAAAGGTCCCTTGCCCCCTTGTGGCAAGGGTGGTAGGGTGTCTAGAATGGGATCAGATGTGTTGTAGATCCCTGTTGTTCTCCAGCTAGGCTGCGGTGACTATGTTGTCAGTTTGCCGTTCCTAGTCCACTGCTTCTAGGGTCAAGTTCTATTGGCTTTTCCCCTTGTTCTTCTGCCCTTGTGGCCTTGTTTTTCGCCCCTTTTCTGGGCTTTTTTTGTATCGGGTTCAGCTCCCTTGTTTAGTCGCTTATCTTTATCAAAAATAATGCATACCCTCTCAAAGTGTTACTTATATTGGATCTTGCAAGATGTATTGCTAAAACAATAGGTTATGGGAGAAAAAATATATATTAATATTATACAAGAGGAAAAATTATAATTAATATTAAGTTATTATAATATTTAAGTATATTATCCCTTAGATCATCAAGCTCACCTTTCAATTCCCTAACCTTGCTATCCTTAGTGGTTTTTTGGACAAGAGAATTCTTAATTCAAGCCATCTAACAAAACAAGATAACTGAAATAAACATACGCACATACCACACAAAGTGAATACTAAAACTAATTTTAAACACACACACACACACAATGCCTAAATTAACTGAACCCCCCCCCCCCCAAACACACATAAAATTTGAATAAAAAAAGTGAATATACCAATGTTCAAACATAAATCATTCACACAAAGTTAGTACAAACATGCATGAACACTTAAGTTCAAACATTTCAAAGTACAAACATACACATAAAGTGAGTGCAAAAGTTCTAAAACATGGTAAAGTCCAAACACGCACACCACATAAAGTAAATGCCAAACTTAAATTTCAGATGCAAATTCAGACAAAATAAACATCAAAATTAAAGCACACACTTCAAAAAGAAAGTGATCACATGCCAAAGTTTAAACATGCTTCATGCACAAAGTCAGTTCAACCACATATGAAGTAGACACTTGATTTCAAATATGTCAAAGTGCAAACATACAAAGTGAATGCCAATGTTAAAACACAATATTCACACAAATTTAGTTCATTCACTTCACACAATTTGTTCAAACACACACTTTATACATATACAAAGAAAATTATAAAGTTCAAATATACAAAAGTTCAAACAAGTACATAAAGTTTTCATGTCAATGTTAGTACACTCTTCACACAAAGTGAATGTGAAATTTCACACACACAAATTGAATGTCAAAGTTAAAACACACTCTTCACACAAAGTTAGTTCAATCATTTCACATATAGTTTGTTCAAAAAACACAATTCTTACATACATAATGTAAACACTAAAGTTCAAAGATGTCAAAGTGTAAGCATGCAGTGAATGCCTAGTTAGTACACTCTACATTGAATGTGAAAGTTCACACACACACACACACACACACAATAAGAATGAATGTCATACATAAGCACACACTCACACAAAATGTATGGAAAAATTAACTTTCAAATACACACGCGCACACTTCACATCAAGTGAATACCAAACTAAACTTTCAAACATGCTCACAATGAATGGAAAAGTTTATTTACACACACACGCATACACATAATGAATGCCAAAGTTCATTTGTACACTCCACACAAAAAATAATGTCAAATATTTCAATTTCATTCCACACAAGTGAACATCAAAGTTTCTTCATGCACTCCATGAAAAGCAATATCTGAAATTCATTCATAAACCAAAAAATCTATGTCAAAGTTCAAGATTACACACACACACAACAAATGCCAAAGTTAGTTCAAACACACATACCACTCAAAGTGAATATCAAAATTAATTTTTAAACACACACACACAATGCCTAAATTAACTTTCTCACACACACACACACATAATTTACATTAAAAAAAAGTGAATATACCAATGTTCAAACATAAATCATTCACACAAAGTTAGTACAAACATGCATGAACACTTAGTTCAAACATGTCAAAGTACAAATAGACACATAAAGTGAGTGCCAAAGTTATAAAACATGGTAAAGTCCAATCACACACACCACACAAAGTGAATGTAAAAATTAAATTTCAGACGCATAATTCACAAAAAAATGAATTTCAAAGTTAAAACACACACTTCACACATAGAAAGTGATCACGTGCCAAAGTTCAAACATGCTTCATGCACAAAGTTAGTTCAACCACATATGAAGTAAAAACTCAATTTTAAATATATCAAAGTGCAAACACACACAAAGTGAATGTCAATGTTAAAAAACACTCTTCAAACAAAGTTAGTTCAATCACTTCACACATAGATTGTTCAAAAAAACACTTCATACATATACAAATTAAACTATAAAGTTCAAGTTCATAGCAAAGTTCAAACAAGCACATAAAGTAAATACCAATGTTAGTACACTCTTCACACAAAGTGAATGTAAAAGCTCTCACACACAAAGTGAATTCTAAAGTTAAAACACACTCTTCACACAAAGCTAGTTCAATCATTTAACACATAGTTTGTTCAAAACACACACTTCATACATATATGATATAAACACTAAAGTTCAAACATGCCAAAGTTCAAGCATATAGTGAATAGCAAGTTAGTACACTCTACACAGTGAATGTGAAACTTCACACACACACACACACACACACACACACACACACACACAATAAGAATGAATGCCAAAGCTAATTCAAGTACGTAGGAACACACTCACACAAAATGCATGGCAAAGTTAACTTTCAAATACACACACACACACACACTTCACATGAAGGGAATGCCAAAGTTAAAATTCAAACATGCACACAATGAATGCCAAAGTTTATTCATACACACACACACATATCGAATGCCACAATTCATTTGTACACTTTGGACACAAAAAAGAATGTCAAATCTTTCAATTTCATTCCACACAAAGTGAACATCAATGTTTCTTCATACGTTCCACAAAACATGATAGTTGATGTTCATTCATAGATAAAAAAATCAAATGTCAAAGTTCAAGCTCACATACACACATACAACAAATTCCAAATTTAGTTCAAACACGCAACCACACAAAGTGAATACCAAAATTATTTTTTAAACACACACAATTTATATTAAAAAAGTGAATATACTAATGTTAAAACATAAATCATTCACACAAAGTTAGTACAAAAATGCATGAACACTTAAGTTCAAACATGTCAAAGTACACACACCACACAAAGTGAATGCCAAAATTAAATTTTAGATGCATAATTCACAAAAAATGAATTTCAAAGTTAAAACACACACTTCATTGTATAAAAAGTGATCACATGCTAAATTTTAAACATGTTTCATGTAGAAAGTTAGTTCAACCACACATGAAGTAAACACTCGAT